>JAOTQG010102462.1:3548-20549 GCA_025631175.1 Iris virginica
CCATCACTTGTCATCCCTTCACCCTTCAGAAAATATTTACTCGAGAAGGAGAAGCAAAAAAATATTTAAATAATTTATTATTTATATAGACAAATTTTATTAGTATTTAAAAAAGATAAATTAAATTTATTAATCTTAGCAGTTTAAATAATATAATGTAATTTAATTAAAAGAATTTAAAAAATATATATTTTTACATACAATCTTTACACATTATCTCTTACCTATAGACAATCTCACAACACACATCACACACACACACACACATACACACACACTTTTCATACTATATATCTTTCCTCACAATACAAAATTTCACACATTTTTTATTCTTAGATGAAAAATAGTTGAATGGTTAAGATTAAGAGAGAATTATTGACATTAATTGGATCACATCAATAACCTTAATTTATGTCATGGACTAGGCATATGCGTGTCGGGGGTGCAATTTTTTTTAATTAAATGTGGTGTTTAAAAGAATGAGAGAGATGTAGAAAGAATTGAAAAAATGTGGTAAGAAATCATAATTGTAAAATAGGAAGAAATGAGAAAAAGTTCAAAAATTAAAAAGTGTGGGAAAATGAATAAATGGTGAGAACTTTTTTAATCTAAAGATTAAAATTTGGACATATATTTAAGTGTCACTTCATGCTCTAATTTATATTATAGATAATAACGATGTGTATATATTAAATATACAGCTGAAGGACTTTTAAAATTTCAATTATTGAGGTGAAGTTTTGGTGTTAAGTTTAATTATTAAGTTTTATTAAACTTAAATCATGATTAATTAAATAATTGATCTTAATCAAGATAATTCATGATCGATTCAACACTTTCAAGATTAAGAATTAACTGTTAATATTTATTTGATCAACAGTTAATTATCAAATGGGTCTACCAAATATATCATTCACAATCAAGCCTCAAGAGTTAGCCGCAATCTGTATAATTATGTAAATTATAAGAGAATTGATTCATCTATTAATGTCTCCATGAAGACCTGTAGTTTGTTTAGCTCCTGAAAACACACCACTAACTCATTGCAGCGTACGAGCTCTATTGAAGAAAGATATTTTCCTCATAAAACTGATTAACATATGAGATCTTATAATAAGGAACATACAACTATAAAGATCTCCACGAGTACATGTAAATTGGTTGAACTCCTGAAACAAATAGACAATCAACTCTAGTTGATCAGATACTTGAAGACATATCTATTAATTACAAAATAGATCAAGTAAGGTGATCTATACAACATTCAAGAAGACAAAAATGAATAGATTGAGAAATCAAATCTACAACGTAAAAGGTTGATTCACCAAGGAAGTCACAATTCTTGTTCACAAGAATTCATAGGCTATAAACTGGTCTAACAGTTGATTCATCTATGTCAGTTGAGTATAGCTTCTTTAGATCAACAGTTAACTCAGTGACTAAAGCCTTAATCATCAAGTCCCACATCCATCAGGATCGAAGACTATATTCACGATCATTCAATAAAATAGGACCATACAAAAGAAAACCTCCCCAAGTAGAAGAATCAATTCATCATCCATGATCGTGCAATATGCCTAGGATTGTTCCCAGAAGATAGTACTAATCAGACGTATACTTGCCAATCACCACTCCATAATTATTATCAGAACTTTGAAGACACGAAGATACTAACCCAACCGCTAACCTATGATTCACCAGTTACGAGATTACAAAGGCAAAGAATCAATACCAAAAGGTGTTACATATGGTTTAATATGCTTCAACAAAGATATCCTCAATCATGCAACGAAGCTGCAAACCCTGCATAATCCAAATGTGATTCTCTGAGCCAACAGCCAATCCAAGGGCATTACTATTAAGAGTGCTCCTTCAGATTCATTTATAAAAAAAACATTGCAAGTAAATTCAAAAAAATGCCATGTAGATGCAGCTAAGCTCCAAACGTTATCATTTCATTGGTCAAAATGACATGAAGACGAGTCAAACTCCAAATAACATTATTCCACTAGTCGATGGTCAAAAATAAATGCCACTTGAACCAGTCGAAGGAGACAACAATTCAAAAAACAGTTAAAAGGAGAATCAGAAAATATTTGACTTGACAACGATTAGCACTTCAAAAATCTATCTATAAATACCAGTCATTTTGATGATTAAAACTCAAGATTTGGAGGCATAATTAAGACATGTAAATAGATGACAACGTGCAAATTCAAAGGACGTCGAGGGCTTAATTCTCAAATCTTTATAAACTTTCGACACAAAATCGAATACTTGAATCAACAAGCACTAGGCTATGATCAACTGTATTTCGCTTCAACATTGTATTGTAACCTTTAGCTTAATTGAAAAGCACTTGAGGAAGCAAACAAAACTCTTATACCTAGAGATTTGTATTTTTCTTTCTCTTTTGAATTAAGGCCACGGTTGAGATTGAGGTCAATGTGTGAAAGTTGTCAGGTAGAATTAATCATAGTAGAGATTGCGATCGATTGGGGATTCGAAACGCCGGTGGTTACGCTGCACAAGTGGTGTTAATCATTGCGCCTGAGCTGGTGAGCTCCTGAAATTGTTGAGTTTCCATTAGTGTAAAACTGTTAAGTTCCCATTAATATAGAACTGCTAAGTTCGCAATGATGTAAAAGAGATAAAAGGAATAAAAAGATTGTGTGTCTTCATTTGCTTTTATAACTGCTTAATTAGCTATTGAACTGAACACTACTTATTTTCATCATTGTTTGCTTCAAATGCTTTTGTGTTTTAATCTTATTGTTACTCCATACTCGTGAAGATACATTCTCTTATTAAACTAACTCAAATATTTTTGCTACAAATACCTTTTATAGTAACTTAATCTATATTACTAAGGTGTTTATATTTGTATTTACGTTTATTCAGTAATATTAGTATATAAAGTGGACCTCACAAGGGCCACATTAAAATTGTAGGAACAACAAAAATTGTTTTTTTTTTCGAAAACTTATCTAATGTACATAAAAATGGCTTTACCCACAAAAATAGGTCCTTCATATTTTGACAAAAAATAGAGAAAGACAAAGAATTGCTCGATTAAGGCAGTTGGTTTTGTAATTTTTATATAAAAAGTGATTATTAATTTATTGCTGGTTTCCATTTTCAGCTATTGTGGAAATTATAAATGTGAAACGTGTACATAATCGTCCTTTACTTGTATTACCACAACATTTCAATTGTAATTAATAGAATACAATGATTAGCAAAAGTAGATTCCCTAACATTCATCTTGGGAATTTATTTGTCTTCTCCACAAGTAATATTAATTTTCACGTAAATAGAGCAATTCATAATCTTTTGTTTGAATGTTTGATTATTGTCGTGTGGGGTTGTACAAGTTGAATTTGGGGTTTATGAGGCGCGAGCTTGTTCCATTAAAATTTTAGTTGATACTTGATGATGATTGTTAATTTGGGAGAGGGGGGGGGGGGGGGGGAAAAAGGGGAGAGGGCAGGTACTTGGTATAATGTGGTAGGGGTATTTTGGTAACTTCATCTTATCAAATATTAAATCAAACAGTAATATGTTACATATTATCTGTGGTAGTAAATTGTCATATGAACTCAAGTCTTAATCTAACAAAGTTATTAATATGGAATATATATACTTTTGTAAATTATTATTGAATCACATTTTCAGCTAAGAGAATAATTTTTTAAACTTTGTAATATAAAATACATCATACTTTATAAATCATCGATGTAAGTTTAGAAACAGTAAAATCAATTTTTAAACTCAAAATTTAAACTTTTTAAATCTCAACGATTTATTTAACATCATTCTCTTCAATTTTTCAATTTTATCTTATAGATATAATTATATATTGTATTTATAAACTTTTGTAAATTTAATTACAATATTTATTTTTATACTTAATTATATAATTAACTTTTATACTCATTAAAATATTAATCTTTTAAATATATTTTTATCTTTTAAATATTGTGCCCTCAAGCATGGATACGTATTTAATATTTATCTTTGAGACATATGCACACATATTAAGAAATAATATATATTGTCAAATTTATCCTCATTAAATAGTTTCTTTTTATTAATGATAAAAGAAATAAGTGTTATTAATAATTATTGATAGTTGAGAGAATAAAAGGGTAATTTAGAAAAATATGATAAAAAATAACCTAAAAATCCTAAAAGAACAACTATTTTGAAATAATTTTTAACTTCTAAAAGGTCAACTATCATCGAACGAAGAGAGACCATATTTTGGTCCGTCTTTCGTGCATGATCCGAGTATCAATCAATTTAATTGTCACCTATTAATTTGCATAATATTTTTAAAAAATAAATTTTATGAATATAATTAAATAAAAAGTAAGTTCAGTATAATTATTTATTTTAAAACTACTTGTTACGAGGAGTGGTAGATATTAGGAGGGACAAATTATTTCAGGTGTGACGGCAGAGTAGTAATTGGGCAAAAAATTCAAATTTCTTTCCATTTCAGCAACGACAACTCACTCTTCCCCAGCATACATTTTGATTTTGATTTTTAATTTTAATTTTGATTTTGATGATTGAAATATTGAATTGAATAGTTGGTGAACAAAAGCGAGGGATCTTCTTCTTCATCTTCAAATCGGGCCCCACCTTTCGCTCTCTCTTCCGACCACCATGGCTATGTATCTGAGTTCTCGAGCAGGTTGGTAAATGTGGGTAGAAATTGTAGCAAATTAGGCAAGGGAATCGATACACTCTCAACTTGGTCGGAAGAAGCTGTGCAGTGAAAATTAAATTTGAAGTTGAAGGGAGGAAGCAATGTGTATTAGGGTTTTCGAGATCCAGAGGAATGACGGCATTCCCATGCTATTAGTATGAAGAATAAGTTTCGACTTCAAGCTCCCGCCTCTCTTTCTGCTACTTTTTCTGGTATTTGTATTGACCCAGAAGTTGGATTTTCCATATGACGACTACCAAACGTGCTTATAAGCTCCGTATCCTTTTTTCTTCTTGTTTTTGAATGATAGTGTTCGTTTATATTTTTAGTAAAATGGAAATTGGGTTTTCATATATTATGGGTAAGAAATGATTAGTGGTTTGATCTGGGAGAGTTGTTGCCATTGTTGTAGATCTGGTGATTATTCTTTTACTGCTTGTTAATTCAACAGATCTCTTTTCCAACCTGACTGCCTGTTTTTATACTTTTTTGCTCTCAATTAGTTAAATTAAATCTTTAGACATTAGTTAGTTACTTAGATTCATTGGTTGTGACAAGTTAGTTAGTATTTATGTGTAATTGGCCATGATTATTTGAAGCATGGAGCGTAAATAAGAATGCAAATAAATATTTTCTGAGGTCAAAAGAGCACATGAAAGATGGTATTCCCTGAAAAAGAAGTAGAAATCTTACTTTTGCAAACATAGGGTAATCTCTGCAGATGAATTGTGTCAAATGGACTCTCCCTTTCTATTTTTTTTTTCTTAAATTACGAATTAAAAGATGCATCACATATCCAGTGGAGCCTAAAGAGTCTCCTCTCTCCCCTTCAATCCCCCATTATGTGCTTTCATGCTATTTAGAAAAGTTGGAGTACTTTGACCAAAAATATTTTGATAGAGGAGTTTGTAGCACATGCTTCTAGTGTCAATTGCCTCAAGATAGGGAGGAAGACGTCGAGGGTTCTTGTTACTGGTGGTGAAGATCACAAGGTTAATCTTTGGGCCATTGGCAAACCCAATGCCATTCTGGTGCGTTCACTCTTCTTTCTGTCCTTTTCGTTTTCTGTATGTAATATAAGTGGCTGTATTTCCTTCTACTTGGCTATTTCCTTCGACTTGGCTATTTCCAGTATCTCGCTTAAATGTCTGCAACCTTGTCGATGGATTGGACCATTTGTTAAATGTGGAGGTGGAAATTGTTGTCTTCAATGCAATTTTGCAATTTCATTTATGTTGATGGCGCGGATGTAATATTTGATTTGTACTCTTGTTAAAGTCATGAATCTGGGCCACCCAAAGTGTTAAGTGTCAGTAGTTCTGCGTACTCTTGTTATAATGGATTGTGCGGGCTCCTTATGATGCAGAGTTTATCTGGTCACTCAAGTGGAATTGATTCGGTAGGATTTGATTCTTCGGAAGTGTTGGTAGCTGCTGGAGCTGCAAGTGGTACAATCAAGCTTTGGGATTTGGAAGAGGCAAAGAGTAGGCGTGCTACTGTTATTTGAATTTGCCGGTTATTATTCTATGTGATAATGTTTAGTGAGTAACGTAGCTCAACTGGTCCGTGGTTTCTTCCACAGTTGTTCGTACACTCACCGGTCATCGATCCAATTGCATATCATTGGATTTCCATCCATTCGGGGAGTTCTTTGCTTCTGGATCTCTGGACACAAATCTAAAGATATGGGATATCCGACGTAAGGGATGTATTCACACGTACAAGGGTCACACAAGAGGGGTCAATGCTCTCAGATTTACCCCTGATGGTCGCTGGGTTGTGTCGGGTGGAGAGGACAACACAGTGAAGGTTAGAGTTACATTCCAGTTAAACTGTGATACAACCCTTTTCACTAAACTCCTTTTTTTGTAAATTGGGGTACATGTCTCTGAATCATTTATGTACACAAAAGGCATAAATACTTCGTCATTCTCTTTTCTCACAGTTCTATGCCACACAGACAGGTGTAAAAGCTTCTTTTTATATCAAGGAAAGATTGTATGATGTCACTGTAGTTATCACTCCTTTACCACACAGTCCAATTTGTATGATTTAATTGCGGTCTCCTTAGTGAAGGCTGCACCTCATGTCTGACTCTTTGCCAAGGTCCAGTGGCTACACATAATACTGGAATGCACAAAGCTGTTTCTTTTTTTCTAATCCTTCCAATTAAAAGTGACTGTTGTCACAGCTGTGGGATTTAACTGCCGGAAAGCTGATGCACGAGTTCAAGTCACATGAAGGGCAGATACAATGCATAGATTTTCATCCTCACGAATTTTTGCTGGCAACAGGTTGGGGAACTTCTTCTTGTTTCAATTTAAGCATCAATGCGCTCTCCGCATGCTGTGCAAAATTTGATCGCTTGATTAGACTATGTTGGAAAAATTCTTTGCCATTTTTGCAGAATATTTACACTTATGAACTGTGATGGACTACATATTAAGCATATATTTTAACCACGATATGTACCTCTTGAAATACTAGTTGTGATTAAATTAATTTTAACCATGATAAATGACATGAGATGGTAGTGGCAACTCTCTGTCACAGCATCCACTAAACTGAAACTTGATATGAAAGGCATATTTTGATCCAAATGTTGGTCCAGTATATGCTATTCTAAACCGTTGTTACTCAAGTGTTGTCAACTGTAGTCATTTGTATATATCCTTGGCGTATCAACTACTACTTTAAGTCTATTTTATTTGGGATAACTGTTATGTAGTCTGTGTTTGCAGAGATTTTTAAGAAATTGGTAGATTAAAAATAATTAGGATTTGAACAGTCTTTTTGTTTCTTAGTCATACTCATTCATTCCAAGCTTGCCCCTAATGTTTTGGAAAAAATACGAGACTATCCCATATGCTGAAATAAATCTATTTCGCATTTGTATTTTCTCACACGTCTTAATTTACTGTCTGTTTAATAGCTATGGGTACAAGTTAACGCACCAGTAATGGTCACACCTTAATGTTCCATCTTCCGCTGCCATTCCCTTCAAATACCAAAGTAACCATCATTTAATATCACTTGAACCATTGAACAGCGTACCTGAACCCTTTGATTTGAAAGATATTAATTTTCCCCATTCAGTCATATATTCTTATCTGAAGTTTGTACATGTGCACACGCACTCACACACATCTTAATTTTTTAATTTGTTCATGAAAACTTTGTATTCTATTTTGAAATTTAACTATCCTACAAGATGCCTCGCCACCAATGACCCCTCCCTGTTCTGTTCACATTTGCTCCTTCGAACTGACACCACCAAGCTTTTTATTAAAACCCTTCAAATACAGCTCCAATGCCATGTAACTCAAATGATGAAAAATATCTCTTTCTCTTCTTCTTGGTCATGTATACTTGGCAATATTTTATGTGTATCTATCTACTGATTCAATTGAACAAAATTATAGTAATATGACTTTGTTGATTAAAATGTTGAACAATGATCAAAATGCAAGTTCAAGCCCTTCAAAATAGCCGTATTATTATTACGTTCTTCATTTATCATGAAGAATGGGCCCTGTATATAGCATCTGTTAATCTTCGGAAGGACTTGTGTGTGCCAATCTGGATAGATTGAAAGCAGCCCAAATAAAATGTTTGTCACTCAATTGAAGCTCTTTTAAATGAATTATTCAATCTTGTTCTTGGTCGTCTATAAGAAAAGAAAATTCATATTTTTGGTTTTGGGGTGGGGGGTGGAAGAGAGAATGACTGTGGTTAAAGCATGCATTTATGTAGCCTTTCCAAAATTCGGACACAAACCTTTGCATAGCTTCCGGTCAAGGCAATGGGTATCATTTTAACATTTCCAATAGCTCAAATACTTCTTTTGTTTCTTTTTGTTTGTTCTTTTATTCTTATCATCTATAATTAATTTATAAATCAGCTTTCTCTTTCTTCTTTTATTTGTCTTTTGATTCCATCCCAACAAATTTGTAGTTACAATGATACTGATAGTGGAAGTCAATGCGGGTTTGCACTTTAGATTACTATTTAGGCATAAGAGAACTGGATAGGAGTCTCGTAACCATATTATGGTATTGTGCAAGATGGGACACAAATTTTGACATCTAAATTCAATAAACCCAGCCATACCGACATTCCGATCTCTAGTTTCCTTGTCAGAGAGGGGAATCCATATATTGACGTTTGCACCTTGCTAGACATCCTAATGATCCTAAATCTGAGGAGTTAGGCATTCTCTTTGATCTTCTCTCTTCAAATAGATTTCTAGATAGAACTAATTGGCCGACATGGGTTTTGAGACAACTGGTGGCTTAACAGCTAGATCTCTTATGAAGCTTGATTTGATCACGTACCTGATTTTCCCTTTGATTTCTTTCATCTGGAAGGCTAGAGTCATAACCAAGTTAAGGGCTTTTGTATGGTCTCTTGTGCTCGGTTAAATACCAATGATCTTCGGTGTCTCCTGATTCATTGTGTAGAGTCGTAAATCTCACACATTGATATTCCCTGATTCATGTTTCATGGACATGGTAAATCTTGTTAGTTGCAACATCTCTTCGTTTACGTCCAATAGGGTGTGTCATTTGTGGTGTGAGCTGTTCTCAGTTTAGAGTGGGAGCTGCGTGAGCACCTCATTGATTGGATACTTTCTTTGTTCAATGTTTGTAGGATTTAGGAACAAAAAGGATGCTGAATGCTTCTAAAATTTTGGTGTATTCAGCACTATCTATTGTATTTGGACACATGAATGTGAGAGTTTTGAAATCAGGTTCTAGCTTTTCTTCTGCTGAAAGGAAGGATCCCATTTCTAGCCTCCCTATGGTCGACGGGCACTGGGTGCTTTAGGGGCGTGTCATGAATACATATTCTGAGATTGGACAAGAGGTGCTTCTTTAGAGGTTTCGGGCTTTCTAATGTTTCTTGTTCTGTAGTTTTAGTGTAGGAGCTTTAGGTGCTGTTAATTTTGGCATTTTTCTTTTTCTTTTTCTTTTGTCTTCATTTGCTTGTTAAATTGGAGGCCTGTATATCTTTCCTTTCCCTAATAAAATTCTTCTTTTATGAAAAAACATTATAAAATAAATCCGGCTTTTCATTTTTATCTTATCTGGAGGTTTATCCCTTAGACCTGGACTTCGTGCCCTCTTTTGGTCTTATATATTGCTGAAATGCCATTCCTTAATATTGACACAACTTGAGTGTACCATACTCCAAGGCTAATCCTTGTGATTATAGGTGAGGTTACCATGCCCCAAGCTTGTTTGAGCCAGACTAGATTCATATTAATCTTTTCACTAAAATTACATAATGTGATAATACTGCCTGACTATTGTTGGATTGGAACAGAAACCATACATGTGAGTAGTGAGGTCTTGAAGTTTGGGAGTACTAGAAAAGGCTAATGAAGACGGGAGCCACTATTTTGGTTACTATTTAAACTTATGACACTCGTTAGCTTGCAATATTTTTAATTTTCCCCGGAGAAAATCTGCGATACACATGCTTCTGTTACCTCCAGATGCTTGTGCTACCTCCTCATGATTAAAATCATTACAGGTTTACAGTCTGTTGTCGTTTCTCGTCGTTGTTGTTTTAGCTTATTGAATATTCTTGTGAAATTATGACCAAGGTTGCGTACTAGTGCATCATATTCTTCTTTTTACTAAATCATCCTCATTCTTGTTATCTACACTTGCTGTTTTCTCGCAGGGTCAGCTGATAAGACTGTTAAATTCTGGGACCTTGAAACTTTTGAGCTTATAGGTTCAGCTGGTCCTGAGGTAATCTAAAAGCTGTAAAAAGTTTCTTATCCCAGCATAGAACTTGTAAATGCATTTTGTCAGATCTTTGTTCATGAATTGCTATTCATTCTCTTTGCTTCACATTTCAGACGACTGGAGTACGATGTATGACCTTTAATCCTGATGGGAGAACGCTTCTTTGTGGTTTGCATGAGAGTCTAAAGGTAGGTTCATCTAGTTTTCAAGTTTTTTTGGATAAGATACACACTGTTATTCAAAAATAAGATTACATTTATTTCAAGTTAGCGTTATTATTATATATTTAATATGCATTTCTATTTAGGTGTTCTCATGGGAACCTATCAGATGCCATGACGGTGTGGATGTTGGATGGTCCAGATTAGCAGATCTTAATATTCACGAGGGGAAGCTTCTTGGGTGTTCTTACAATCAAAGTTGTGTGGGAGTATGGGTTGTAGACATATCGGTAATGATATAATTTCTCTCCCATCAACTTGACGGTGATGCATGTTGATATTTGAATCAAACTGATGTTCATTCTTTGACATTGTTCCTCTGCAGCGCATTGAACCATGTGCAGTGGGTAATAATACTACACGATTAAATGGTAATCAGGAACGAAAATCTAATTCAAGTGGGAACCTGGCTATCCTCGCTGAAAGCACTGCAAAGAACAGTCTAAACAGGCCATCCATTGCACAAAATCCAGATCCAGTTGTTAAGGAGGCAAAATTATTGGGAAGACTGTCGGTGTCTCAAAACTCAGAACCTGGAAACAGCGACTCAAAATCCTTTTCATGTATGCTGCTCTTCTTTTTCTTTTTATTTCATGTTCTTTTGTTCTTTTTCTTTTCTTTGCATTTGACCATATTAAATGGTGGACAAGGATTCATGTAGCTAACCCAAGTAGTTGGGAATAAGGCTGAGTTGAATTGAGTTGTATTATTGTTGACCTTTTGCTTAGTTTTCCTTTTGACTTTTAATCTGTATATCCTAGTTTTAGGTGGCTTCTATAGTCCTAGTGGGTTACAATTGACATATGTTAATTTTTTTTTTTTTTCACATGTGCCGTCAATGAAGCCACAGGCAGTGTACCTGGTACACCACAAAGGGTAAATATGAACGTTGTTCCCAAGACTACTGCAGCTAATACTGTGGCAGTTCCTAGTTCAGCAGCTCCAAGGAGAAATGCTTCCAAGATTCGTTCAACAGCAAATGCTTCATTCTTCAACAGGTCAGAGGTGGTACCTGTCTTGGTTCCCAGAAATAATTCAAGGATGGAGCAGGCGGCTGAGTTCAGAAAAGAAGGAATTTCAGGAAGAGGAATGCCTTCAACATTGAACTCAAAAGCGGTTGAATCGCGTAAATTTTCAGATATTAATAATGATTTCGAGAAATTGGATTCTGTACAGTCTGAAGCAGAAGTCAATCAAGGGTCCGAACTGAGTGGAGTTTCAGAGAGGAGTACATTCCCTGCAGTCAAGAGTTCAGCTGTTAAAATTCCTGCCAGTGAGAGGAACATGAAAGATGATGGGTGTTCTGTTTCTGGAAAGGTTGAAATGAGTACTGCGACAGAGTCACATTCCAGCTACCAGCAAGATAGCTGTACGTATTCCATTTTTCTGGAGAATATTCTCATGTATTTTGATCTCAAAGTCCACATTAGCTAGAGTGAAAAAAGATAGTATGAGATGTGAATTTGCTAACCCATTCATATCTTATCTATATAGTGAGAACTCATTTTGGCTTTGTTCTCATAAACAAGAGTGTTTAACTGCGCCATGAGAAACATGTCAGCAGTGAATAAACAAGGGATAGTAGAGAATAGAAAACATGGAAGAGGAGAGATGAATCATATTACATAAGGGAAAAAGTGGGATATACCTATGAAAAATGCAAGGGTATATAAATAACATACAGTTAGAGAAAGATTATAGGAACAGAAGAAAGAGAAATAGATATTTGTGTTACAATTACTCGTAATTTTTTTTTCTGTGAACACTTGGAATCACCATGAACTAGAGGTAAATTGATATAGAATCTGTGTCGCTTATTCTTCTTTGGCTCCTACCAGGATTTTTCATAGTATCTTCATTGATTTTTTTGGCTTATCATGCTCGAGGATTCTCGCGCCAGTTGTTATGTACCTCATAATTTTAATTCTTGATCTTATGTTCCTGATAAGTCTCTTCTATTTGGCAAATCCTTTCTTTGAACCATTAACTTTGGATAAGTTGTTGATGTATCTGTGTTTCATGTCACATAAGTCTCGGTAAATTAAGTCATTATTCTACATTTGACACAAGATATGAATATTAGTTTACCTACTGACCAATGACCAGAAAACTAGCCATTGGACATTTAAATGCTATCCTGTTACTATCGTTCTTGGCTTTGTGTTTAAAATCTTGTGTGTGCCTGCTAGCTTTGACTTTACATTAACCTCTCACTCTTTTCGTTTAACTTATAATTTCTTTTATAATCATGATTTTAGTCTCATAATTATGCCAAATACTGGTTTGTATGTCTTCATAACTTTAGGAAGATTGTAAGCTTGCTTCTAGTTGATTTTTCAGGTGAGGGTCGTTTCCAGCGAGCAAACAGAGAAGCTTATTATGCAGAAGGTCCAAAAGGAGGTATGTCTAATCTCTTTCATGGCAGCTGTTCGGAAGCAACCAAAAAGCATGGCTAATAGTACTGAACCAAATTTATAGGAAGAACCCGCACACTTGTCGCAAGCTGGGAGAAGAAGGAACGCTCTCCTCATCACGAAGTTCTTGCTACTAGTGACCACTCTGAGGTTGTAGATGCTGTTAACATAATACCAGCTACTGTGGTATGACTACTGTTGGGCCGTGTATTCCTTTTTCATGCTCTTTGCTTTTGATAATGTTATTAAATAGATCTCGATAGTGGTTGCACGGACTTAAATTAATCTCTCAAATATTGGACGCTGGTAAATCTCATAGACATAAATGAGATTGATGTAAGAAAACACTAAAGGAATCAGCAACAGAATAAAGTAATCAAGCAGAAGAACTTAAAGGTGCTCACATGACTTCAAATGTAAGGGGTAGCAGTTGATTATACACTAGGCCTCTAATTAGTCCCAAAGTCTGTCTCCAGTAATGCTTGGTAATATTCAATAATGGCACTTATCTAGTTATCTGATGAACTAACTACAGGATTATGTTTAGGATAACGAGTTCTCTTTACCCAAAATAAGGAAAATAGACGATTTTGGAGCACCGAGCACCTTACTCGATGGAAACACATGGGACCTTCTCATATAGCCAACTCATCGGATAATAGCTAAAATATCAATGGAGTAATGAAAACCACTAACAGTAGTTCCGGCGCTGTATGGATTGAAACTTTATGCGGGATGTTCCAGTATTTATCTCCCCTTGGGTTGGGAAGGACGCGATTCTTGTGAAAGGACTTGATAAACTCAGTGGACATATTTGACTATATCTATTTGAACCCTCTGGCAGCCAGTTGATAAGAACTGCCTCCAAATTGACAATATGAATATGAGTTTATTGCCTATACAGTCCCTTGGTAGTAGAAAAGAAGTCCGGCCATTAGGAGATTTGTTAGAGATTGGAGAGCTGCTACACAGTAATCTGTGTGCTTTTTGGTTTTTGTTATTTTTTTGGTGGACTTTTTGTCCGCCTTCTTTGTATTCTCTTGCCCTATTCAATGAAATTCTTCTTTTATCTAAAAAAAATATGTACAACAGTACAACATCTAGTGAAATAATCTTTCTTCAAAGCATTAGCCCTATAGTTTTTCTTTTCTCATATGCCAATAATCTAAACAGAGAGGGTTCCCTGCATCAGCTGGAAAGGAGATGGTATCTGCAAATGAGGAAGATGCTATTGATGATCTAATGGAGCGTCATGATAACTTTGTTGCCTTAATGCAGTCTCGTTTAGCCAAATTACGGGTAATTATTTTATATTTCTTCATGTTGGTACTAGCTGTAATGCTTATGAAAGCTGCAATTTTTGTTGTAGACCTTAAGGATGGAAACTATGCTCTTTTGGTGTCTTTTCGTTTTCTGTAATCTAAGCTAAGAGATAATCTGGTTGAATACGTATACAATATACATGTTAGTATACTCCTTACTTGAATACGTATACAATATGCATGTTAGTATACTCCTTACTCCTAAGTAAACTACCTGGAGATGTAATCCTTTTATCTTTTAAAATGATGCTAAGCTAATCAAACCAAAACAAATATCTGCAAGTAAAATAAATTGATTTGATAGTTGTGATTTTCTGAAGATTGGTGAAGTATATTGTGGGAAGTGTTGAAGGTAGGTGCCCCTTTAAGTGTCCTCAGGTCCACCATGGACATGAGCCTTGGTACTCCTCGTAGGCACCGTGTGAGGTTCCTTGTTGGTTGGGGTACCGTGAGGTGATAATCATTGACCCTTCAATCACTTTTTTGGATCTTGTTGCCCCCCTACAGTGAGTCCACCGAAAGCTTTCTGCTGTCAATGATACTCCGAAGTTCTAGCAAGTCTCTTGGTAGATGCACCCTGTTTCCCTCATCCCTTGATAGCAAGTCCATTCTTAATCACGAGGGGCGGATTTCTTCTCACAAGTGCTGCTTTGACCAACAAGTCTATTAGTGGCACTTACTATTGCTGTTGTCTCTCCAACACATGATCTGGTCATCTTCAACAATTTCATATATGCAGACACTCTTGCTAATAAACTTGTTTAATTACTAATTACACTATTACTAGTTTTTATTATCATTTAGTAATGAAAATTGACCTCCCTGACTTAAGATCCTAGCTCCTTTGGTTGGAAAGTCTCTTAAATGTTACATTCATTCATAAAAAAGGCATCAAGTGTCCCATTCCGTGTTCTCTAAGGTGAAAGAGATAATATGTTCATGTGGATATATTTTTCTGTACTCCTCCTAATTGAATAAGATTAGCGAGGTGATGAATAATAGTGAGCTGCGTTTTGGACGAGACTAACAGAGTATAACTGTGCCCTGAGCTTATTATGCTTAATTGAAGTTGAGCTTACTGAACAAGGTTACCAAGGGAATAAGTCTTATTGTGGAGTGACTAGAGAAATAGGCCAAAATTCTGTACTGAGCTCATGATTCTATATTGAGTTGGAGCTCTACTTTAAAAGTAATTGACTATAGGACCATAGGTATAGAGGGAGTCAACTATCTTAAAACTGCAACTTCATTTGATTAAAGTTTATAATTGTCAATGTATCAGTGGAACTTGTAGCTCATATACTCTCAGCAGATAATCCACAGGTACTGGGAAAGGAATGATGTTAAAGGAGCAATTGGTGCAATGGAGAAAATGGCTGATCATGCTGTAAGTGTTATATAACTCTAAACCTTTTCGTGTCTAAATCAATTTATACTCCAACCCCCGCCCCGGTTTTCCTTGAAATTAATTTCACCACCTTATCTGAAATAAGAAAGTTGAAGCACTTTTTAAGTTTTTCTTTATTGTCTGCGATTTAAGATCAGAAATAGAGAATAAGAATAGGAGAGAACCTACCCTCTGGGTCGGGAAGGAAAAAAAAACTCACAAGCTTCCTTTCTCATTACTCAACTCTGATTAAAACGGATGCTTACGTCACATATTTATCATCTAGACAAGCAAATAAGAAAGAGTCCTAACTACAAAATATCTCTACAAATACAAATCCAAATCTCATCTAAATTAAACGACTGAAGATATAATTAAACTAGGTGAATGCTAATACTCGTACAATGATAACTTAATAATAACTAAACCACATTGCTGTTATGTTTGTACTTGCGTCCTGTATCATTCTCCCCAACATTTAAGAAAACTCGACCTCAAGTTCTGATGTGATGAAGAATGAAAATCAAGGAAACCGTCCAGTGAAGTGTGAGCGTCGAAGTCATGTGTACAACTTTCGGAAATAGATGAGATATCAAAAGGAATCTAGGACACAACATTTGGCTCGAAGATGTTACTTGTAAAATAGAATCAATGAACTTATGACCATCTTTAGAGCAGAGTAGTCAATAGCGCGCGATAGCGGTGGGATAGCGGAATAGTGGAGCGGCTGAGACCCTCCCTGCTACAGCTTTCAAATAGCGGGACGCATCCTGATCCCGGAAATAGCGGCCGAAATAGCGGAAAATAGCGGGAAATAGCGGATATGTGTGTAAAGTTTAGAGAACACTTGATCCAGAACTGGATATTCAGAATGCGTAAATCTTTGGTCTCCATTGTCACTTTCACTTTCATGTTCGTTTTCTGTTGACTCTTTTATTATATCCTCCGTGACACTGCTATCTTCATGTACTTGCCGCAGTTTGAGTAGTTGTGGCAATTGATGCACAATGTAATGGCAGATTATTCACTGAAGTGGAGCCACCTTCAAGAATTGCATCTTTTGTCCTTGCCTAAAATTTATCGTCACCTAATTCTGCAATAATCGAGTATTTTCAGAGTCGCTATAGTAGCTTTTATTGCATCGAGTCTTTCACAAACTCTTTGGTTTGTGTTGCAATTGCCCAAAA
>JAOTQG010102463.1:0-13408 GCA_025631175.1 Iris virginica
GGCTTGTATAAAAAGTGAATTTTTTACCAACACTTTGGCCTTTTTGTATTATTTTATTGTATATAAACAGACGATCCACAAATATATCTAACATGTACTATTTGTTTCCACGTTTGTGTTGATATAGGAAGGATTAGTTTTGATAAACGTTTTAAAAAAATAATTATTTAAAAGTGAGTTTTAAAAAATTAATTATTTAAACGTGAGTTTTAAAAAATAAATTTTAATAAGAGTGATTTTTCAGAATATTTTTGAAGTGTTTTGGCTACTGTATGTCAAAATGGATTATAAAAAATAAATATCAAACTTACCCTTTATGTAATAAATAGTATTAAGTATTATATATAAATAGTGAAGGTTATTAATGGCAAAAACAAGATGAATATATATAAATTAGAATCACTTCTAAAAAAAATAGGTTCAAATGCATTCTTTTTGCGTTTGGACAGCTTAAATCAGAATTACCCTTATCGGTTAAATACGGTTAAAAATAATTATGTACTCCAAAAGCGATTTTAAAATGCATCTAAATTTTTTGTTTCAAATGATATCTCATTTTCTGTCACATCGGTCTAAAATTTTATCCTAATCTTTTAATCTTAAATTTTAAATAATTAGTAGGACACATATTATTTTTAAAAACTATGTAATAAAAAATAATATGTTATTTAAGACAAAATATCTAAAATTTATTTAAAACCTCAAAGCGCTCTACCAAACTAGCCGTCACACTAGTAAACTAGCAAAAACGTAGATTAACAGAAGTGCCACGATATATTATGATGGAAAACACTTTATCAATCGCACAAACAATTGAAAAATCAATCGTATGTATTACAAATTTGTACCTTCATATAAATGTACAAATTCGCAATGTATGAGATTGATTTTTGAGTTGTTTTGTACTATTGATGTAGCATTATTCTATTATGATGTATGCTAAATAATCTTTGAAAGAACTTATGTTCTCTTTTGCAAAATACATGTAGACAAAATTAAGAATTCATATATGTTGTCAAATTTATTTAACAAAGACACATATATGTAATTATTAATGATTAATTATATAATTAGTTGAGATAATCGAAGGACAAATAAGAAAAAATATGATAAAAATGTATTAAAAACCTAAAATGATATTTATTTTAGAATAATTTCATTTTTTTAAAAAAATTAGAACAACATTTAAATTTGTTTAATTATTTTTATTGTAAATGAATCAATACAAGCAAAACTTGCTTTAACAAAGTGGGCACAGTAGTATATGAAGCAAACCTTTGCACTTACTGTACAAAGATTTGTGGAGTATTTATTTACAAAAATAAGTAATAAAAAAAAAGGATTAGATATACTATAATCTAAGGAGTCGTTTGGTAAGGGGTATGAGATTAGGGGTATAAGTAATATAATTAATGATACCACTATTAGTGAGGCTATTAATAATACCTTCCCTATCCAGGTATTAATAATAAGGATAAATAGGGTTATTAGAGCCTAATCCGATTATACCCTTATTAATTAATAATTGTAACAAATATTTATCAAATATCTATCAAAATTATTAATAATATTATCCCATATTAGTGAGCTCTACCAAACAACTCCTAAGTCTACAAATCTATTACTGTTGCTGACTGTACAGCTGAAATATTTAATAATCCATGTACTTGTTTAGGCCAATTAGGAGCTCCAATATCTTTTATAAAAAAAGTATATGAACATGAAAACATTAAAAAGTAAGAAATAAAATAATCATATGTTATGATCTGAATTAATTAAGGATCATGCTCTAGCCTATTGAAGAATGCTAAACAATCCCATTTGTACATTTAAAGAACAATAATAAACTATTAAGTAATGGAAAAAGGACAAAAGAAAGGGTATTGACCAAGACTTGTCCCAAGTTTATAGTAATATACATGCTCCCCCCGCAAGATATCCCAATCACACATACATCCCCTCAATTATGCTCACTAGTGAAAGGACAAACTCCTTAGGCCACCGTCACCTTGGATTTTACCGATAAGTAATTTAAAATATAGAACTACCTCCTGAAATGAAGATTCACATTGCATAATATAACAATCTTTGTAAATATCAAAACACATCTAAAGATATAAATTTCTTTAATTTAATTTTAAATAATATTATATATTTTTAACTTGGCACAAAATTTGAAATTCTCAATTAATTAACATCTGTAATAAATACAATAACTAAATAAACATAAACTTGTGTGTAGATCCATAAATTTTAAAAAGTCCTCCACGGTGAAGCGTCATGTTACATTTTTGGGAAGATTGTAAAGAACATGTCCATCTTGAACTTGCTGGGGAAACCAAGGAAGATCTATGCCTATAAGTTTTTAATTAGTGGACTCAAATCTAAGTTATTTTTTATGTACTTTTTCTATAAACTGAGTCAAATAATAACCCAAAGCTTCACTTCGGTACGAAATAACACTATTTAATTTTAGAAGAAATGGTTTCGCATTAAATTGAAAAGAGTAAGTTGTCAATTATCAACATGGTATTTGACATGAATTTTGGTTTTATCTCATATTGATCTTATTTTTTTTCTCTCAGGCTCTTATATCTTTCATTATAATCACTTAAAATCAAGTAAAAAATCACCACAGACCAATATTAAAATGTACTGATTAAAATTTATTAATAAAATTTTTCTGCATTTGATTTGGTGGTTGCCACACTACTCTTTATTATACTCACTGCAAAATTTAGTTAGATTTAACATCACTTAACTGTGGAGTCAAAGTGTTTTCGCTTTAGCAGCATGTAGTGTAAACCAGATCGAAATTACAAGTTGGGATACATTTGGTGGAGAAAATGAAAAACAGAATGTAAGGGGGAATAACTGCAGTTTTTGGAAAATGGGAAGAAAAGTTGTAAATTTATCAAAACACATGGGACCCAAGTATAAAAGTCTACAAAAAGGAAGAATTTCATTGTCAAGCGCATGACATAAACCCTAAGATAGATAAAGTGTTAAGAGAGAGAAACAATAGATAGAGAGAGAGAGATAGAGATAGATGAAGTGAATGTAATGGAGTAATATTTAAATGTGGTTGAGGAGTGAAAATGAAAGCATTGCCGCGAAAAACGGGAGAGAAAAATGGAAAAGTGGTGTTAGTGTTGCTGAACAAGAACAAGCAGCAGATGATTCTTAATCTGGAGATGCGAGCCAATCTCATTTCCATTAGAAAGGGAACCCTCTCCTCACTCCATCTTTTCCTCCTTTAGAGATTAGTTTCCTCTCTTCTCTCTTAATCATTCATCGCACAAACTTTTCTTGATTTGAGGGTGTATTTTGTCTCGTGGCCTACTTTTGGTGAAATCCAGACACTTTATTAACTTGTCTCTTGATGCTATTCTTGGTGGGTTTTGGCTACTGTGTAATGGACAGTTGTTTTCTTGAGGCCTAAAGGTCTGGATCTTGTCTGTTTAATGGTTTTGTTGATCTTGGGGTCTAGTCTTGATGATTCTGGGATTGGTTAGTTGTGGGTTTATTACTTTGCAGTGAGATTGAATTGCTGTGATCGATTGCGAAAATTCATATCCTTTTGTTGTTGTTGTGATCTTATTTTAAATGGTTGTGTCGTTATAGTAATTGGATGTTGTAAATACAGTCGGATTTTGTGAGATTTCACCCATTGTGATATTTGGGGATTCCAGGGGGACTTCAATTTCTTTCTTAAATCTTTCCCTTTTTACAACAGAAAGAAAAAAGAAAAAAAAAACAGTAAATTCACTATAACATTGATAAACTCACCTTTTTTTGATTGTGGGTTTTGATAATTCTCACTTATATTAATTTTGATACCAAGAATCTGATTTCCTCGTTGAAGGTGTATATTTTTTGTTAGCTTCTAAATTGGAATAGGAGGGGAGGGATTTAGTTTTTGGCTTGAGGGAGAGGAATTATAAGGTTTATGGGAATACCTGATAGCTCGCTGCTAGATTTGATAGAAAAGGTTAGATCTTGGATTTCTTTGGGAGCTAGTGATCTCACTAGTTTGTCTAGGGAAGTGAATATGGCGGATAAGGTTTGCAAACTGTGTAGCCACTGCGACATGAAGATTTCAGGGTCTTGCCTATGGTACCACTGCCAAAGATGTGGTCGGGTGTTTTGCAATAATTGTGGGCAGGGATGTGCTTCTCTTGTTGTTGATTCTTCCAAAGGAGGAGCTGCAGATGCTGGGCTTGATATCCAATCTTGCGCACTTTGTGACGGTATTAGACACAAAATTGGTGGAAAGTTTAGTGATAAAATCCATCCTTCCAAATCCCCAAGACAAAGCCCTGAACCACCATCTTCGAATTGCAGTGGTGATAGATTTAATGGGCATTCTCTCAAAGCAGTTTCAGTATCGCGATCGCCGATCAGGTATTACTGCGTAATCTCTGGCTGTATACTTTTCTGCATTTTCACCATCAAATTCCTTTGTTGCATAGTTAGTCATAACCATTGTCTACAATTGTATGGTGCATTTTGATTTGGGAACAACTCAAGTATGGGCCAGTTGTGTATATTTAAGTGAACTGGAACTACCATATGGTTATCAGTCCTCTAATTACATTTCTTTGGCTAAATGAATCTTTGTTTGCCATTTTGTCCGGTCCCTCCTGAGATCAATATACAAGTGAGACTCCCTATATTCTTCTTCGCACACATGCCATATATTCTGCACTATTTATGTTTAGCAGCTGCCGTTTCCTCAGTTTAATATGTTTAAAGACATGTTAGCATCAGAAAGATTTAATTTGTCATTTGTAATTTCTGTGTTGTTGCTGGTGCTGTTTTTGTGCTGAATGAGTCTTTATTTTTGTTTGCAATGATCTTAGGAGTGATGAAGATGAGGGAGATGATTCTGCCAAGCATTTTTTCAGTCCATATAGCATTGATACTTCAGATATAGATTCAAGTAGTGTTAGCACTAGACAGGAATTATACAGCTTTATGTCTGTCGGATCAAGTCCTTCGGACAGCCCCTCTAGGATTTATATTACTTCCAATAGAGTTGGGCATTCTGTACAGCAGCAGGAGGAACACGAAGAAACTCCTAAGTCTCAGAATGATGGTCACTTTGGTCATCAACAAACCATGGCTATATTAAAAAGCCCTGAAGCGAGGACCACCGAGGATTCAGACAATACTTACGATGATGTGTTGATGTATAGGGACCAATATGATAAGTTGCACAAACCATTGGATTTTGAAAACAATGGCCTCATTTGGTTTCCCCCAGCGCCTGATGATGAAAATGATGAGGCAGAAAACAATTTCTTTGCATATGATGATGAGGATGACGATATTGGAGAGTCAAGTGCCATGTTTTCATCTAGTGATAGCCTTTTAAGTCTTTTCCCAGAAAAGGACAAGCATAATGAGGACCACAAGGAGCCCTTGAGAGCTGTAGTACAGGGACATTTTAGGGCACTTGTATCACAGCTTCTACAAGGTGAACATATAGCATCAGAGGACTGGCTCGACATTATAACATCAATAGCATGGCAGGCTGCAAACTTTGTGAAACCAGATACGAGCAGAGGAGGCAGTATGGATCCTGGTGATTATGTAAAGGTCAAGTGTGTAGCCTCAGGAAGTCGTTGCGAGAGGTATTATTAGACCTACCTATGTGAAGTTATAAAAATTTGAACTTCCAAGTTTTGTTATTAAATAGCTCATTGTTATTTTTTTGAAATGCAGCACACTTGTAAAAGGAGTAGTTTGTACAAAGAATATTAAACACAAGCGAATGACTACACAATACAAAAATGCTAGATTACTTGTTTTGGGAGGAGCACTCGAGTACCAGAGAGCTCACAACCAGCTGGCTTCTTTTGATACTTTACTGCAGCAGGTTCTTATATGATTCTGTTTTCATCTTTGTTTTGGTATTGGCAGTATTGCTGTATTTCACATGACCTTATAAGTTCTCTTCCTGTTAACAGGAAATTGATCATCTGAAGATGATTGTTTCAAAGATTGAGGCCCACCGTCCGAACGTGCTACTGGTAGAAAAAAGTGTATCTTCATATGCACAAGAGTATCTGCTTGCGAAGGACATATCTTTGGTGCTGAATGTTAAAAGGCCATTATTGGAGCGTATATCCAGGTGTACAGGCGCCCCTATAACTCCATTTGTTGACAAGATCACTTCAACACGGTTAGGGCAGTGTGAATTATTCAGATTAGAAAAAATTTCTGAAGAGCACGAGGCTGCCAATCAGTTCAACAGGAAGCCATCCAAAACCTTGATGTTTTTTGAAGGTTGTCCCAGGCGTTTAGGTTGCACGGTAATATTCTTTATGTTTGCTTGTAAGTATTGGTTGCATTGGATTATCAATATCTGGAATATGCACCTAATTTCATGATATAGTACAAAAAGTCTCCAAGATTTGCCCAACAGTTTACCATATAACATGATGTCGTTTTTGTGAAAATTCGTCAACTATTGTATTCTTTTCCAGTTTATGTCACTTCTAGTAGTTTCAGGGAATCTTGTTTTTATGCTTTCGCTTACATTCTTTTGTAGGTTTTGCTGAAAGGGTCGTGCCGTCACGAACTGAAGAAGGTTAAACATGTTGTTCAGTTTGCCGTGTTTGCAGCCTATCATTTATCCTTGGAAACTTCTTTCCTTGCTGATGAAGGGGCTAGTTTACCTAAAGCAACAGTCAAACCCTCAATCGCATTACCAGAAAAGCCAACTGTTGATCATTCTATTTCTGTTAATCCTTCTGCTGTTCCTGCAACTTCTCACGACTCTGCTGATTCACCCAGCTTCGATAGCGACGCTGGTCTAGACTTGGAACTTCCGGAACAAGACTTGCTTGTTGACAGTCATTATCCTTGCCCTCCTAATTCTTCTCGTACGTCTGTTGACGATATGGTTGCAAATGAAAAAGTTCTCTCTGATAAGTTGGCAGATGATATAGCACCTAACAGGGCTCTAGAGAATGCGAGACCAACTATGGAGGAACCAACGGTAAGTATAGAGCAAGGTGAGAGGCTATTGAAATGTAAAAGACTTGATGAAAACGAGGTCTCCAATGAGTACTTTTCAGCAACTGACAGTCACCAGAGCATACTTGTGTCGTTTTCTAGCCGTTGTGTGCTAAACGGAACAGTATGTGAACGCTCAAGACTCCTTCGCATAAAATTCTATGGCTGTTTTGATAAGCCACTTGGACGGTACCTTCAAGATGATCTGTTTGATCAGGTAGCTTCTATTTCAAGTTCTTTATATTCTTTAAAACTTCACTAAATGGGAGCTCTAAAGTTTGTTTCAATTTTTTTTCAGGCATCTTGCTGTCGATCTTGCAAAGAACCAGCTGAAGCGCATGTCATTTGCTATACTCATCAGCAGGGTAATCTTACAATAAATGTTAGACGGATTCCATCGGTGAAGCTACCTGGGGACAAAGATGGAAAGATATGGATGTGGCATAGATGCCTCAGGTGCGCACATATAGATGGGGTTCCTCCGGCGACGCGTCGAGTTGTCATGTCTGATGCTGCTTGGGGTCTTTCTTTTGGGAAGTTTTTGGAGTTAAGCTTTTCAAACCATGCGACTGCCAATCGTGTGGCAAACTGTGGTCATTCTCTGCAAAGGGACTGCCTACGTTTCTATGGGTAATTCCACTTCCCCATTTTGAAGGCTTTACCCTGATCATTAGCATAATTGCTCATTTGATGGATTCGTGGTGGTTACTTATTTTCTCTTTCCTTCTGTTAACAGCTTTGGAAGTATGGTTGCATTTTTCCGCTATTCTCCTATTGATATTCTTTCTGTCCACTTGCCGCCGTCAGTGCTTCAGTTTTATGGCCATTTTCAGCAGGATTGGTTGAGAAAAGAGGTGGCAGAGGTGCTGTACAAGAATTTCCTATTTATATGATTTTTTCTAAAACTATGATACTGTTTGGATGATTTCATGGAATCCATGTGCTAACCACCTTTTGTTTTGGCGCTCTCAGCTTTTGATTAAGGCAGAAGCTTTGTATAATGATATATCAAGTGTGCTATATGGATTGGAACAAAAAGGTACATCTTTTCTACAAGATTTATCTGATACAAGTGACCTAATGGACCACATCATGGAGTTGAAGGACATGCTCATAAAAGAAAGAGACGACTGCACTGTAAGTAAGCTACAATAGGACTCCTATATTTCATTGTTATACACATCTTTAAATCTCTCATATATCAATTTGTTTGATTAGGATCTGTTGCAACAATCCATTGGAGAGGCTTCCGAATTGGGCCGGGTGACAGTGGACGTGTTTGACCTTAATCGTCTGAGACATGCCCTTCTAATCAGTTCGCATGTTTGGGATCGTCGGCTATATTCTCTGGATTCTCTCCTTGGGAATAATTATAGTCCCAAAGCCATAGAGGATGCTGCTTCAGATGCTGGGGCTATGTATCTTCGAAGTGATTCACTTTCGAAAGATAATAATTTTGAGCATACCCATATGGATTTTATGTCTGAGATCTCAAAATCACAAGAGTTTTTGGAGAAAGATGTACAGTTTGAACAAAATGGGGAGGCTGGTGGATTACAACTCGGGTTTGGGCTTCATGAAGACTTACTGTCCAAGTCATGCTCTCTTGACAAAGAGGAGGAAGTACACACTAATATTGAAATCAGGACATCATTGGAGCGTGCTCCGTCAGCTGCCTCAGTTCTATCTGACAAAATTGACTCCGCATGGACTGGAATACTGGCACTTCCATCAAAAGCTCAGTTGCAGATGCCACTTGCAGATGGAGCCGAACATCCTTCAGTCAGGCAAATTAATTATGCGGATAATCCGCAGCTTAAAAAACTAATTTCACCAGCAAGAGTTTATTCCTTTGATTCTGCCCTCAGAATTCAAGATAGAATCAAGAATGGACTGCCTCCCTCGTCGTTGCATTTGACAACAGTAAGATCTTTTCATGCTTCTGGAGATTACAGGAATATGGTTAGAGACCCGGTTGCTAATGTCCATAGGACTTACTCTCAGCTTTTGCCTCGTGAAGCCCAGAGATATGATCTTTCATTGAGTACTAAGCCCTCGTTTATTTCGTCAATGTCTCTACTGCCAGAAGGGGTACGTTTGATGAATCCACATAGCGGACAGAGCGATGTTGTTATTGCTGTTTATGATAACGAGCCCACCAGCATTATATCTTATGCCCTTACTTCGAAGGAGCATGAGGAATGGGTTGCTGGTAAACCAAGTGGCCCTGAGGGACGAGTAAATGGCAGTGATATCAACAGAGAGAGTTCAATGGCTTCAAACATCTCCCCATGGCAGTCTATTGGATCTTTGGACTTGGACTACCATTATGGAGGTTATGGGTCTGAAGATGTGACAACAGCATTCAGCTCCTTGTTTTCAGATTCCAAGGTTTCTCCTCACTTGAAAATCCAGTTTCAAGATGATTCATCGAGTGCTGGAGGAAAGGCAAAATTCTCTGTTACGTGTTATTTTGCAAAGCAATTTGATGCTCTTAGGAAAAAATGCTGCCCCAGTGATGTGGACTTTGTACGTTCTTTGAGCCGGTGCAAAAGATGGAGCGCCCAAGGAGGGAAAAGCAATGTCTATTTTGCAAAGTCGTTGGATGAGAGGTTCATCGTGAAGCAAGTCACAAAGACCGAGTTGGAATCTTTTGAGGAGTTTGCACCCGAGTATTTTAAATACTTGACCGATTCTCTTAACTCAGGAAGTCCGACATGCCTCGCTAAAATTGTGGGCATATATCAGGTTGGAAATGATTATTTATTTATTCTTTATTATTTTATTCTTTTTGTGTTGTTGACATTCTTAATATTGCTGTGCAATGCAGGTAACTGTCAAACATTTGAGCGGTGGCAAGGAGACAAAAATGGATATGATGGTGATGGAGAACCTGTTTTTTAAGAGAAATATTTCGAGGGTGTATGATCTCAAGGGCTCTGCCAGATCACGATACAATTCAGATACATCAGGAACAAACAAAACGTTACTTGATATGAATCTGTTAGAGACGCTGCGAACCAAACCCATATTTCTTGGAAGCAAGGCTAAGCGAAGCCTTGAAAGAGCTGTTTGGAACGACACCTCCTTCTTAGCGGTCAGAATTTCTTTTTCTTTCTATTTCATTTTTAATCATTATAGTTTTAGCGATTACCGTCTTATGAATGAATCAATTTGAAATTCGGTTTCCTCGTATCACCAGCATTTTTAATGATTATTTTATGCTGTTAAAATTTTCTTTCGCTTGGTAGTCTGAGTTGCAATATTTTGTACTTTTGTCCAGTCCATAGATGTTATGGATTATTCATTGCTTGTTGGGGTGGACGATGAGAGGAAGGAACTTGTATTGGGTATCATTGATTTCATGAGGCAATATACATGGGACAAGCATTTGGAGACGTGGGTGAAGGCTTCTGGCATATTGGGCGGTTCAAAGAATGCTTCTCCAACCATCATTTCCCCCAAACAATACAAGAGAAGATTCCGGAAAGCCATGACCACCTATTTCCTAACGGTTCCCGATCAATGGTCATCCTAACAGGTCATTTGGATTGTGCAACGCACTGAGCATCTCGTTGAATAAGGGTAACCAAGATTTTCGCTGCAGGGAAATCGGGTTTGGTCAAGGTTCCCCATGCTGCCATTGGTTTGTAGTTTTTGTTTTTGTTTTTGGTATCCATGGGCACAATTTGCTCAGGGAAAGGTCTTCTTAGCTGAGGGACTGAAGTTCCTTGGTGAGCTTCATTCTTTGCAACTGTTGTACATGTACACAAGGGAAGTTGCTTCACATGAATTGATGTAGATGGTTTCTCTATGATAATGAAAATGGGGTCATAAATTTGCCCTTTTTGCCTTCCCTGCCCTTGTATGTCATTTTACTTTTTTTTGTGATGAACCTTTACACAGCAACACCCACACAACAGTAACATGGATACATGTTTGTGTCAACATTTTTAACAAACCAAAACTATGTAGCAACATTAACAAAAGCTTTTCTGCATTCTTTTTGTTGGCATTTATCCTACTGATCTTACGTTGGCATTTATCATTTTACGTCAGTCAGCTTTCTCTAAGGTTCAGATCATGAATTTGGTTTTCCAAAATTTTGTGATTTCGTGAAATTACAATAGCGAAACATTTCCTATGTAAAAATATTATAACAATACTAGAATTGGTACGAAGACAAAAAGAGTGGATCGTCCACTGCTGTAACGAGGAGTAGAGATCTTGCTCAGAAAGTACACGCTTAATAAGTTGATCAGAAAAATTCAGAATACTTGAAATAAAATGCATTACTCTTTTGGAGGAATTAATGGATTATACTTATAATATCGCATATATACTAAGTCAATCTTTATTACAAGAAAATATTTATGATTTGGTTTCGTTGCACATAATATTTATTAATTTATCTAACTTTATTATAACATACGCATTCGATAAACTTGTCCAATTTCAAATATAGTCTATTTAGCTATCGGTCTATCTGTTAAATAGTTTAACGATTTATCACTTAACGATTCGGATTAAAATTTGCTTCATTAAGACCTGGTAGCTGCTAGAAGTTATATCTGTTAGTCTTTTAATAAGTTGAGGGTGTTTTGTGTAATGAAACTGGTTAAAGGGGAGTGATTGTAGGAGGGCTTAATTGTAGCTTGTTGGTTACAAATAACCAACAGTGCGAGCGGGAAGTTTTAATAGTTTTGGAATTAATCAAATTTTCCCCAAATCTCACTATGTTTTCTCCGTAAATTATATCGAACGCCTATGCACTTCTTGTTAGGAGTGCATAATTTCTTCAAAAATGTACATAAGGTTTATAAATTATGTACATAATATGAATATGAAATATATATAATAATTATCAATATAATAATTATATTACTCGCGCCGTTCAAGAAAAATTGTCTTCTGTACTTAGATTTGCATGCATTTTGAGGAGAAAGCCTTAAAATGGTCTCATTTACATACAAATAGATGATCAAAAGGGAAAAATGGAAAAAAAAATAAGAAAGAAAAAAAGAGAGTTAATTAATCCATCTAAAATGAAGCAAATAAAAAATCACAGCACCAGAAAGCTCCTTTGCTTCTCATATGCGTATGAGAATTAATCTGTTACCCGGCCCGGAAACGTTCTTAATTAAGAGGGAAAATGCGCTAATTAATTTCACGACACTGGAGGTCAGATTCTCTATGTTATTTCGTGTATTATTTTACTTGTCACCACTCATATATTAGTTGAATTTAATAACAGTAGGACCCCTCGATATGTGAATGATGGCGCATAGAATAGCAAACGAATTAGCATAGAAAATTCGAACGTGCACAATGTTGTTGAATCGATCAATCAAGCCATGGCTAATTGGATCTCTCGTTCGCTGATCGGCATGAAATTCACTCGTTTCTTCTGCATGCATTTGACAAAAGATGAACATATTCAAGGTTAACCTACCAAAAATGAAAAAAGAAAAAAAGAAGCCAATGTATGTTTGACTAATGAAAGATTGCAAGGAAAATTCCACAACAACCCAGGAGGGGCAGAACGTAAAAAAGTCAATCATGGCCATGTTAATTGTTACGTTATGTGCTTAATTGTCAATAGTTGGGCGGGTGAGTGCAAGTTCATTAGTACGTTTTTTTTGTTCGTTTACTTATTTTCGCTCATTGACTTCGCACTTTCACTTGTTTTTGTTTTTTCCGAACCCATGACCTACTTGTTTAAAAAAGGTGGAATCGCTCGTCGTAGTAAATCACGGTAATTCAGAGCTCGATAAGTAGGAGGACGATTCCTAATGGCCATAAGGGGCTACCCATCACATTGAATGAATAAAACCCCCATAATGCGCCTGCCAGAAGTCGAACATTCGTCCTTGTTCCAAATGTGCTACCTACTTTATCACTGAACTAAACCCGTGAGAGCATGACCTACTGATAATAGGGGAGATGTCTTATCACTAGCTTATACATTTTTTTTTCCCTTTTAATGAGGATTGTTAGTGGGTTTTCATCTACCTCTAACGTGATTCAAACCCATAATTTATCAAAAATAGGTGAAACGTCTTATCATTAGAATGCACCTCATTGTCGATCGCAGCTCGTTGTCATTTACGGGAGCAATCCTACAACAACTAAAGAGTTAAAATGATGCCGAGAAGTAGTATCCAAAAAATTATATGAAGCATTTTTATCAATATAATTTCTCTTAACCATATAGTCTAAATGTTTTCTAATCAAATTATATTAAATCAATAATATCTTCATATTCCATTGTCCCTCTAGAATTATTCTTAGGTGTTGTTTGTTTGAGCTTAATGAACATTTGATAGGGGGTTTTGTGTAAGTTATTCAGACAACTGAGAAATTAGACTGTTTGGTAATTTTTCTC
>JAOTQG010102474.1:0-13405 GCA_025631175.1 Iris virginica
ACGTGTTACTGCACACATAAGATTTTCTTTCTATCAACTAATTTATATTTTGGTTCTGGATATCAATGCATTATGCACCATGGTCAAAGTTGTAACATGCATCTGGCATACAGGTGGGCCTGCACATAGTCTCCAGCTTTATCGTCCATTACGGGCTAGAACCAAATGCTCTCTCAAGGCGAATTCTTTAGAGCTCAGCAGAAGGTGTGCTGCGTTGGCCAAGAGATCATTTTGGTCAAACTCAAAGGATGTACATACGGACTTCTCCCATCAGCTCAGAAGTAACCATATGAGAATCCAGTCAGCATCTGCAGAGTCTATAAGTCATGAACTTTTTGTCTCAACTCATGATTATGAGGAAATTGGAACTCGTGCTGATGTGGCGGGGAATTTTCAGGCCGGGCCCAAAACATATCAAAATAGATTCTTTAACTTCTTACGATTGGGGTCTGTTATTGATAATGCAGCTGAATCATTTTTCAAGAGCGAAATAAGGCGGAGGTTATTTGTAACTGCTGTATTAATTGTGATCAGTCGTGTAGGATATTTCATTCCCCTACCGGGGTTTGATAGAAGATTGATCCCGGAGAACTACCTTAGCTTTGTCTCTGGAGCTGTCGGTACGTTATACTGTTTGTTGAAACTCCATCTTGAGCAATGATATCTATAAACTTGCTTGTAATGAGCAGTGATATCTATAAACTTGCTTGATGCTTCATTTTTATCTTGTACTTCAATATGTGGTGGCTCATCCCAAGTGATTGGTCCTGGCCTTGTTGAACTGTGAGTTGCAATCTATAGAGCAAATAAAGAAGTTGATCCATTAATCAAAGCTTTATGTAATTATTTTTGGTAGCGCAAATGAGGTGCAATTGGCCTTTTCTGGTCAATGTTTCAATTATGTAAAATATACTTAAGAGACACTGCTGGGTAAATGCTACTCTTTAGTTCGTTTGATAGTCTATTCTTACTTCCTATCCATTTTAGCCTCTCTCTTTTTTTTTTCATTGCTAGACCAAACTATGTGCTGTTGATGGACTATGGAAGTGATTGGTAAAAAAGCTGGTTACTATTTCCGTGAATACGAATGAAAAGATAGTGTGGTGATTTCGTGTTCATGCTCTGTATGATTTTTTTTTCTTTCTTTTGCTTGCATATATAAGATGATGCTTGCTACTTTTGACAGATGAACTTGGTGACTCTGCATCGGAACTTAAGCTTTCTCTTTTCCAACTTGGAATCAGTCCACATATTGGAGCATCAATCATTATGCAGGTTATTTGCTAATTATATGTTACGGATAGTTAAATTCTCCTTTTCATTACCCCACATTTATGGCATCTAAGATTAGCAGTTTGCTTGTGATTGTGCAAGTATTCCGCGCTTCTTAGCCAACGAAGTGTAGTAGTGCATGTTGGCGCTTCCATTATTCTGTTTGATGCAATGTGTGCAAAGACATTTTAATAGTCTGAAGTTTGCCTTATCTCGGGCTCTATCTTTTCCGTGTGATTTTTATAGTTTTTATTTTGTACTAATTATTCAAAATTGCTGTTTCTGCTACTTGTTTACTTTAGGCCTTAGCTTTTTGCAAGATGTGAGCAAAAAATCTGCAATTAGCAATGCTATATCATATGCTCATGGTTGGTCTTTATCCCCTAGAGGAGCAGGATCCATGACTCAGACTTGAAAAGTAATATGAATCGAAAGCATGACTATGCATGTTTTTTATGTCAGCTGTATAATGTATATTATGATAGACCTTATTTTTTTGCAAGATATCTGCAAAAAATCTGCAATTACTAATGATATCTCATATAGTTCATGATTAGTCTCAATTTATTTTCTAGAGGGTGTAGGATCCATGATTCAGACTTGAAAAAATACTACGAGTTGAAAGCATGATTATGCATTTTCTTACTTCCAGCTATGTGTATTACGATTGACCTAGATAGTCTGCCTCCTGTCCCTGGTAGGTTTATACGTCCTATGCGTTCTTTCTTTACTTCAATGCTAGACTTCAATTGGACTTACCCACAATATCACAATCGTGGGATCAGGTACTTTGTAATATTGTTCCTTCCTTGATCAAGCTGCGGAAAGAAGGCTTAGATGCTAGTGAGAAGATCAAAAGTTACATGTATGTTTAATGATCCATCTCAATTTCTGAGACTAAGTTGTCCTTGTTAGGTTTCAAAGCATGTAAATAATATATAATGAAGGTTATCAGCCCCATTAATCTCTTGACTTATTTCAGATGGTGGATCTCACTTGCCTTTGCAATAGTACAGGCTGTGATTTTTTCTTGCTATTCACTGCAGTATTCCATTTATGGTGCCAGTCAAAGGTAATGTTGGTAAAGTATCTCTTTTCAATGCTTTTGGATAACCTCTTGACTTCTCCTTTATCGACATTTTTTTTTTTGATATTTAAACATCCTGGGGAATAATGTTTTACTGAAGTATACTAAGGGGATAAATTTATGATGATTACAGTGCTTGCAGAAGAGTAAGGATATATGTGGGTGGTTCTCCTTTTTTTTTGTTTTTGAAATCTAATTATTCTTGGATAAACAATATATGTACAACATCAATTGTATCATATAGACGTGAATGCTTCCTATCAATGCGAATTTGTTTGATTGTTTTCAGTGTTAAGTCCACTCAACTTTGGAATCACATGTGTGATGCTATGGAGCTGCTGCTATTAATCTGTTGCTTTCATGTTGAAAACTGACTTCAATGGCCTTGATTTACTTGTAAAAAATGTTATTGGAACTGAGTGTTGGGCTCTTAAGAAATAAATGATATCAAGACTAATATTGAATGTCGGGAAATGTTTCATGTAGTCTATCCCATGTGATTGGCATTATGGTTGAGTTGAGTTGTCTATAGGATCAGGAGAAATCTCAAGATGGTTGTCATTCGTCACACTCTAAAGTACTTATCTTGATCTGTAAATTCGGACATATGGGCTTATTGGTGGTTCTTGGTCTTTGAGCTAGCTGTGTAGTTATTTTAATGTTCTTTTTTTCTTGTCATCCAGATAGAAAGTTGAGGCAATTTTCTAGTCAATAGAGAAGTTATTAGTTGGCTCTTGATGAGTTTGTGTACTTAGACATAGTTGTTCATCGAGCCTGGATAGTTGACGTCCAGCTTGGACTTAGAGGTTAGGTAGAAATAAGTTTCTAGGAAGCTCATAATCATCCTTTGATTTTTGAGTCTTTAGGTAGTCTTCCTATTGATTATAAACTTGATATTGCAAGACTTCGAACTTATAGTTTTTCTTATTTGTAGGTTTTTTGCCATATTTGGGTCATCCTTTGCCCCCCCCCCCTGGTATTTTCTTTAATCATTTTGTGCTAATAAATTGTCAGGGCATTGTCCCTGTTTCATTAAAAGAAAAAAAGTTTCTTAGAATAAAAAAAGGGGAAATAGAGTTTCAAATATATGGTGCTTCAATATACAGAAAATATGAAGCATAGAGAAAGGAACGAATATCAAGACTGGCAAATATATATTATATATATAAGTGATCAGGTATAAACCACAAATATCGTACAAACGTGCGAACCCGTTATATCTCAATACATTTTTGTCGTATCTTCGTTAATTTATCGTATCTTAGTTATATTGTCGTATATTTATGAACCTGTTGTATCTTAGTATATTTTTGTCGTATGTTAGTTGATTTTCTTAAAAATTTTCCTTTTGTTGGATCTTTGTTTTACAAAATATAGAGATATAACTAACGTACAACAAAACTGTAGTAAGATACAGCTGGTTCTCATGGTTTGTACGAAAAAGTGGTTTGTATCGGAATAAGTCCCTATACACACACATATATATAGGCCCTACGGTTCTTAGGCCTCCCCTCAAGAACTGATATCTTGCGAATTACAAATTAATCGTTATTTTATTCATTCAATAAAAAGATGTTGAAATACAAGATATTTATACGATTGTATGGAGATTTAAACTTCTGGACACTTACTGTGATATTCATGCATGACTCTATAAACTTGTGGACACTTGTTGTGATCTTCATGCCTGTCTCTTCATATGATACATAATGCATATAATTTTTCAAATGAAGTCCAATGAACCAATATGAAGACAACTGAACCACATAATAAACACTTGAAATCTTCATTAAGCTTCATCTGTATTCGCGAGTGGTGCATCTAGTTTGAATTTAATGGGTCACATAGTTGCCAAAGCAAATTCTATGAGTTCATCCTTAACTTATGAGTGGACGTTATTTTATGAAATGATTGATTTGTTAATTTGCTGCTTGCAGTGTGAGGCACGTGATGGTAACATCATTTTTAATGGTGTGTGGTGCAATGACTATGACATGGATCTGTGACAAAATTACAGAGTCTGGCTTTGGTATTTTTCTGTACATTAAGACATTCTTTAAGCTAGTCTAAACTTTTTCTTGATTCATCATTCTTTCTTCGTTTTACTGTTTCTGTTTCAGTTGCCAAGTTTTGTTAAGCTTCTATCAGAGGCTCACAGTAGTTTTTTCTGTCAACATGTACTTAATTATCTTTGTTTTCATTTGTTTGTTTAACATCATGGTGTATCTCGTTTTAAATCTCTGGAGTGTGTTAAATTGTACTCCCTCTGTCCTAAAATGAGTGACAGTTTTTTTTACCATAATTAGTCAATTTTAAATTGTAAAATTGTACTTTGACCAAATATTTTAAAAATATTTACTTTTTTTTTTCCAACATATGAAATTTTTTATCGATAGTTTACTTACTATTCTTACAATGGATAAAATATTTTAATGTAAAACATAATGAAATATATAACTGATAATGTAGTAAAATTTTTATGTTTAATCTTTGAAAGAAAAAATTGTCACTCATTTTGGGAGGAGGGAGTAAGAACTTCCCCTTGGGGCATTTTTATATTTTCATTTACTTAAAAAAGTTTGTTAAGAATTTTCAGACAGGGTTCTCATAAACCCTCTAAATTCATATGTATTTATCCTTCTCGTTTTCAATCTATTTTTTTTTTTGCTCAGCAACAAATACAATTTTATAAAAAATAAATGAACACACCGTTGATTCCACTGAATCATATAACAATACAGAGCCAAAATCTTAACCTTAAACCATACTCCTATAGAATTGCTAGGATAATCCATGAACCTCTTACTGACAACCAAATGGATTAGAGACATACATCACCTAGCTGCATCATAGTGAAAATCCACCAAAATGTTGTAGAGTCAGGTGAGATCTTCCCCATAATCGCTTGATAAATGCAGGCTCCACTATTTTACACCTGTTTCTGCAGATCTTTGAAGAAACTATATCAGAATTCCATACTGCCTTGGCCTCAACTTCGAGCTAGATCAGATGTACCTTGAAGAAAAATCGTTTCGCACAATTACTCCCTGATAACCCTGTCAAAAGTCTTAACAATTAGTCCCTCTTCCCCAAAACGTGACTGTCTTATACCATTTTGGAATGTTCTGAATACCTTATCATTTTTGAAAACGTTTTCTTTTAGTCAATTGTCTGATAGGCTAATAGTAACCTATTTAGCTGTGAGAAGGAATATAAAAAGTGTGCATTGATTTAAGAGTGTTGAGGATAATATAGAAAGCAAACATGGAGACAAGCCATTCAAATTAGGCATCTACAGTTAATAGGATACTCTCTCTGTGGGATGGAGCTCCTGCTAAGAATATTATGTGGTTACGAAATGAGAGCAATTTTCTGCAACTTTTAAGGATTTCTGTAACTCTTTGATTATCAAATACAAGATTCACCAGGGGATGCAATTGCTGGATTTTTGTATGTTTCTGGCCTATCGATATTTGCATTTGCATAGTACTCTCTCTACCTGGTGGTTCTCTTTTCAGCTCTCTGATTGATAATGCATGATTCAGGTCAAGGATCGTCTTTGATTATCTGCGTGAATATTTTGACTGGCTACACAGAAATATTACACAAAATGTTAACTCAGCTTGCAGGTTGGTAACTAAAGATAATTGCACTATTTTCTTATTACAACATGCTTTTCACTTATATGGTTCGTTCTATGGATAAAGTGTCTGATTCGCTTATCGTTGTCCTCTTAATTTCCTACATTGCCATGCGAGGCATGCAGTAAAAGGTCTTTGAATCAGCATGATGTGGAAAAGCATAATAGTAAAAGGTCTTTAAATCAGCATGATGTGGAAAAGCATTGTGCTCATTTAAACTGAGTGAATTTCTTCTAGTGCAGTCAGTAAGTCCTGTTTCATTGTGCTGTGCTGTTCCAATATAAAAATTAAAAAAAAATTAAAAGAAGTAGAAGAACTCTATATTGGGGGAGGTTTTAATGGTTAAGTGGGAGAAGATTGTATAGGATACGAGGGAGTGCACGGAGGATATGGTTTTGGTGACAGAAATATGGAGGAGTAGTTTTATTAGATTTTGCTGTTGCCTACGACCCAGTGATAGCGAGCACTTGTTTTAAGAAGTGGGAAGAACATTTAGTAATTTTTGAAAGTGGATTAAATAAGTCAAATAGACTATTTTTAAGTTGAAAAGTTGATATGTTAACTTGTAAAAACTGTAAGGTGATTCGGGGAGAGTCTAACTTCACAACGTAGAATTATGGTGCTTGATATCACCCATAAGACTGAAATTCAAAGTACTAAAAACCCAAGAACTAAGTGGTGGGATCTAAAAGGCGAGAAACTAGGTTTATTAGAGAGAAAATTATAAAAGATGCGACATGTAATGTAGTGGATGAGACCAACGAGATGTGCAATAAAATGTGAGTACACTAAAAGGTGTTAGGGGAGTCCAAATGCAAGAAGCATATAGATAAAGAAACATAGTGGTGGAATATGGGAGTCAAAAACGTAGTCTGACTAAAAAGGAAGCTTATAAACTTGGCAAAAATCTAAAAATTTAAACGATTTAGAGCAATATAGAGTTGTTAAGAAAGAGGCAAAGAGAGCTGTGAGAGGGGCTAAGGGTAAATCATTTGATGACTTTTATAATAATTAGATACAAAAGAGGGGGAGAGACGATATACAAACTTGGAAAATCAAGGCTTAGGAAAATCAGGGATTTCAACGGGGTAAAATGCATCAAGGATGAAGAAATAAAAGATAGATGGAGAATACACTTTGCTAAACTACTAAACGAGCAACATGTAGGAAATGTAGCAACAATGATAGTAGCACCAATAGGGAAAATAGAGATATTACCTTCTTTCGTAGATTAATGAAAACAAGATGAAGTTTGCCTTAAGAAAGATGAAAAATAGGGGGATGGAATACCCGTTGAGGTACGGAAATGTCTATGTGAAGTAAGGGTGTCTTGGCTAGTTAAGTTATTTCACAAAATTATGGTGAGTCAGTGACAAAGAAAATGCCAGATGAGTGGAGAAGGAGCATTATGGTACCAATATAAAGCATAAAGGTTACGTTCAAAGTTTCATAAATTATAGAGGTATTAAACTTATGTGTCGCACAGGTTTCTGACAGTCCCACGAGTATGAAGGATCTCAAAATTAGCTTAAATGTGCCGACTTTGGCTTTTAAGACTTTGAGATTTAAATGGAGGAGAAGAATGAAATTTAGTTGCTGACTATTTCATGTGTACTTTACTTTGTTTGATAGATCTTGTAGTTTACTTAGTATCATTCCTACTTATATATCCTGATGCAGGAAGTTCTGTCGGTTGGTGGCCATATGTAAGTGCAGTATTATGTATCTTCACTGTAGTCACTATGTGGGCAGTCATTGTAACTCAGGGTTGCCGGAAGATCAAGCTACAGTATTACGGCTTCAAACTTGCTTCTACTGCAAGGTGAGCTGCATTTACTCTTTCTTGATGATTTGGTACATTGTCTTCAGAGGTTGTATACTTTTATGTACTCAGTCCTGGTATCTCCATTAAATCTTTTGTTGCAAATAACTACTACTTGCAACAGTAAGCTCTATCTCCAAATCATATATATTTAGTAGCTTGAAGTCAACCTATCAAGCAATCTTTGGAGCTCATTTTATCCATTGTATGCTTTTTTTGTCTGAACTTTTGATAACTAGTTTGTGCTTTGACTTCAATATTCACATTAGTTTTTGATTTTTTGGACAGAGGGGATTCCCAAATTACAGAGGTAGATCAATACATCCCCTTCAACATTAATCCATCCGGAATGCAGCCTGTTCTCACCACCTCCTATCTCTTGTCATTTCCTGGCATCTTAGCAAGGTTGATCCACCAGCAACTGTTTTACATTCTCGTCAGTTTTTTTTTTAAATCTTTATTATCTTATTGGAGAAGTTCTGATTGATCAGAAACTAGATGTGATAAAGAAAAAGAGAAATTCGTTTAGAAACATTCTTCCATAAAAATTAATGCATTATGCAGTCGTTTTGTGCTCGGGTCATTTCTGGTCGGTTTCATCTGTGAGGCCATTTAGATTGATATTTTGTTGGTTGGATGATTGCAAATTATATGCAAATTGCAATACCCAACTGGGAATTCTATCCATGCTTTGGGCTTCTCAGTTGTTTATCCTTTGCTTTTCTGCCTCAAAAGGATACCAAAAGTAATTTCGCTTATTTACTGGTTGGTTCGTTAATTAGAGTGTTTTTTGCAACATTTGATGTGAGCACTCTTGGCAGCCTTCTTGGGTCAGGTTTTTGGGCACATGTTAAAGAGATACTGAATCCTGATACATCTATTGGAGCTGAGCCATGGGTCTATTATTCAATTTATGCTTTGTTTGTTTTCCTCTTCAACATATTTGACATTGTAAGTATCTTCTTGAATCCCTTTAACACCTCTTTTCTGTTGCTTGATATGTGGTTAGATAGCTCTAGCACACTGGCATTATAGATACAACACAACGCAACACAACAGGAATTACATTAACATGGTAAATAACCAAAAGAAAGGCAAAAATGGTGATAGATGATCAGTAATCTTCTTTAAATCCATACGAATAATCCACTTTTTTAAAGTCAATTTGAGTACCAAAGATTTATGTAATACTTCACTTCTCTACAAAATTGTAAAATTCCAATTGGTATTAGTTTTTGTGTACTTTTTGATAGGTGAATTTAAATAGGTTGCTTCAGCATGACATGGACATCACATGAGTGAACTTTGGAAGGCATCCATTCCTGCAGATCTGTGACATGCTTGCTTCATTAGCCAATTTTAAAGACCGGCAAAGCGCTGGTTACATACCAATTTAGTTTCCCCCTTACCCATTGGCTCATGACAGACATTTCTCCTAGCCTCTAAATTATAGGTCAACTGATTCTTTGCAAAATTTTAAGAGTAATGTTTGGCTAAATCTCTTGTAAGGGGATAGAAGACTTTAGGCCTCCTTTCGTTCCTCTCTAAAAGGCTACTCAGTGCCCGAGGCTCCAACCACTGGTTGGTTTGAGGGGCTATTATGTGTGGGTTTTGTCCGTATCCGACTTAATTACACCTTGTATAGTCTGAAGCAGTTATACCGTTGCACCATGTCTATGCCCTCTTCCTGTTTTTGGCCCTCATCCTATTTCTTTACTCATTCTTTGCTTGTAACTAGGGAATTGCTAAATGTTTTTCTGTCCTAAATTCAGACGAATTGCAGCCTGTACTAATTAGTCATTTCAGGCCAACATGCCAAAGGAGATTGCTGAATACTTAAATAAAATGGGTGCAAGAGTACCAAACATAAAGCCCGGAAAGGCTACCGTGGAATATTTGACGAAGGTCCAAGCTTCAACTCGTTTTTGGGGTATTTGTCTGCCCACTGTTTTAAGTTGAATTTGTTCTTCTGTTTCCAGTAGTGGTGCTAATCGTTACCATAATGTTTTTCACTGCTTGTGCTCTTCTATTGTGGTGAAACTTTCGCAGGTGGTATATTATTGACTATACTGGCCACAACATCCACCGTTCTTGATCATTATTTACGCCGCATCAATGAGGGATATGCGATAGGATTCACATCTGTTCTTATTATTGTAAGTCTAATACCATCCGAGCTTTCCTTAGCATTTGAACCACTTTGGTGATGCAGTAGAAATTATGATAGATTTATATGTTATTTTATTTTCTGCTTGGGAGATTTAATTAAAGTCAAAGTCAAGAAAAGCATTTAGGCATATATATTGGTTTTTGCATGATTTTCTCTTGTCTTGGTTTCAGGTGGGTTCAATCATTGAACTGAGAAGATCCTATCAAGCATATAACGTGATGCCAAGTTTAAGCAAAACTTTAAAAAGGTATGGTGTATAAGTTCTGAAAAGTCTATCAAGGAATTTGATTCAACTAGGTGAACTCCTAGTGGCAAACTTGGGAATAGCTCCTCGCCAGGACACAGGGGTATCCTACCGTATCAGTCAGGAATTGGTAGGCCTGCAACATAGGCTTCCAGACTATCACTGATCAGCTTGAATGGTAGTTTCCTCGGTGAGGGAACTTCTGTATACTCCTTGAATGGGTTGTGCATTTGCATAAAATCTCCCCAATAGTGGTGTTTATAAGTGCAGAAAGTTGGCACCTCGGATGGGAAAACTGGACTTGCTCGACCTCTGGATCAGTTGCGAAACACAATTTTGAAACGATTGTCTATCAATCATTACCGCATTCTTTTAGGAATTGTTTGTGGTTCTAATGTTGTAGTAGTGGGGTTTGCTGTTGAGAAGAGGGGACTGGGGAGATGAATTTGTATTACTATTGTGCAAGTTTTGGTGCTGTATAGTTTTAGTGAGTTATTACAGTCCAAAGGGGGTAATTCTGTAATATAGCAAAGCACATGAGAGTATTTTTTGTGGTAGGGTAACAGAATAAATACCCTGTATATCACGAGGCCATATTGCCGGAATATAGTTGGTCTTTCCTGAGATTGTTACACTACTTGTGTGCCTATATGAAGGGAAATTTCAGCAATTGTTTATATGACAATTTCTACTGATGTTTTAGGAAGATCCTCAAGTGAAATGACCGAAAAAACTTTTCCTTGACTTCTTCAAGTGTTTAGGATTGTCAACCGAATAAAATCTGCATGTTCGGAATAAGGTCCTCTGGCTATCCTAGAGACCACCTTGATTTTCTTGGGCGTGCGGCAGTTCTGGTATGTTTTTGGTGGTGATCTGATCGCCGACCCTGGTACTATTGATTCCTCTGATAGTGATCGCCGACCCTGGTACTATTAATTCCTCTTATAATCTCGTCCCCTTTCCGTTGGCCTTTATGAACTGCCTATCGTCCATTGTTTCTTTGTCAAAAATGTGGTTGGCCTTTATGCACCGCCTATCGTCCATTGTTTTTTTTTTTTGGTAAAAATGTGGGTATCGAACTGTTCCTTTGTGAAAATGTGGGTATCCAACTGTAGAGCGTCTCTTGGTGCTCCATGTGATCTCACTGGTTGGTTTTTGGTCAGTCTTTTGGTGCAACAATTTGGTGTCAGCCGGTTGTGCTCACTTGAAGGTGTGGTTAGTCTGTATTGGTCCTGAATCTGTTTTGGGTTCCCCTAGTTTTCTTGATTCAGTGATGTGGTGAGCTAGGAGCGCCCGCCTCGCCATGCCTTGCTTTCCCACCCACCTTCCCTTTCTGGTTGGCCATACAAGAAGTTGGGGGGAGGGGGTGGGGGGTGTTCACCTTTACCTGAATTTCAATTGGTAATGGCTGCTGCATGATGGTAAAGCTTAGTTGGTTGTGCTCTTAGGTGAGGATTGTGTGGTCGACTTTCTGCAAACTAACTTGGTGAACAAAGGTTGCAAGCAGCTGACAAAATAACTGCGCCCAAATTTTAACGAAAATATCTTTATTATTTACCCTTTATAATTTCTCATCCGTCCCATGATCATATCATTTACCCTTTATTATTTACCATCATCATCATTACATTTTTCTTCGTTCTTGCTTCTTGCATTCAACTTCAAGAATATCCCCAACTTTAGACTTTCCCACTTTGCTGCCAACTTCTGTCATTTCATCAAAATTGAGGTGGTAATGGCAAATTTATGAACGGTATTTAACAATCCACAGTTAGATTGTGCTTATTTCTATCAGTTTTAGAGACCATGTCACTTCGTCAAAATTTAGGTGATGATGAGAAATTTAGGAATGGTATTTAGCAACCCACAATTAGAATATGCTTATTTTCACAAATTATACCGAGCGTCTAGGCATTTGATGCTAAGATTGCACATTTTTTCTCCAAATATACATAAAGATTATATATTATGTACATAATATGAATATAAAATACATATAATAATTATGAACACAGTAATGATATAATTTATGTGCATTTTATATTAATGTTATGTACATAATTTATAATCTTTATGTACATCCAGAAAAAAAATGAACGTTCATAGCATCAAACGCCAAAACGTGTGACATACCGATTGGCTTATTTCTGTCGGTTTTAGAGACCAGGCCAATCCAACATAACACAAGGGGGGCCAACTCAACACAATGGAGAACAACTTTACTTCTAGTTCCATATACTTGGGTTTTGGTACAATACTAGAATTGACAAATTGGAAACAAAGTATATTCAATTATTGCTATTTTTTTATGCTTGAAACTACTTTAAATAAGTTTATTCATGCTTCCTTCGTTTTGTTTTAATTATTTTGAAAGCGATATAAAGCTCTCACAATATGTCACTATCGAGGACAATTAAATCGAAATGAAGGGAGTATTACTCAACCATTTTATTACTGCAGTTAGACCACTCACGTCCTGTCAATATGATGTTAAGTACTTCATCCGTATGTCCCTAAATGAGTGGTCAGTTTCGATTTTTTTAAATCAATTTAATAAAAGCTTGATTATCTTCCCCCCACCCCCCAAAATAAAAGCTTGATTATCAATTTTATAAAAATTAATTTATTTTTGTGAAACTATTAAAGTATCTTTTGATACTTTACTTAATATTCTACCACTCACATTTTTTCTCATAAAAATCACAATAATAAATTAATTTTAACTACAACATGTTCAAAATTTGATTTTATTGACAAAGAAAATAAAATTATGACATGAGGAAAACAGAGGGAGTAAGAAATATTCGGCAATAAAAATTAAAATAGTGTAAAATGTACGATCCTATTGTATGTGAATTAAAATTCCGAAAATTAAAAAAAAAATTCTATTGTGGCATGTGATACTCGATTGATTACCAACAAAAGTCAAGTGGGCTGTAATAAGTATATTAGGAGACTACATATAAATCATACAAATTTTTATATTTCATTATTATAAATCATACTAAATTTATATATTTTGATGTTGGAACGCGAGGTGTTGCCGTTAGGGTGGATGTTGTGTATGTTATTTTGATGAATAATTTTACGTGCACAAAGAAATGTGTACAAAAAGTACACAAAATCCTAGTTGGCTTCATTTAATTTGACTAAAAATTTTGTGGACCCT
>JAOTQG010102485.1:0-13402 GCA_025631175.1 Iris virginica
AGAGAGAGAGAGAGAGAAATGGAGGGAGAGATCGAAGATGGGTTAGACCAACGAAAGCAATTTCTGGTTGTTGTCGATGTGTTTGGTTCGGTAGAATTATTATATTTGTTATCGTTATTTTCTCTTTTTTATTTTATTTTCTTCTTAAGTTTTTTTTTTAGCTTTCAACGAAATTTCCGAAATGCCCCTACTCTCTTTATTCCCACTTTTGGTGTTTCTCCAGGTAGGAAGGACAAACTGTCCACAATTACCCTCCAATTTTTCGAAGAGATCCATTTTCCATTGACGAAAAGTAGGGGCAGGAGAGGAAATTGTGACATCAGAATAAAGAAGATAATTGCACACGCGCTTTATGGGGCTTGTGACGCTTGTCCTAATAATGGTGTTAGAAAATGAAGTTCCGATTTCCTGTTCCAAATAATTTTCTACTTTTTGTCCCATTCTTGAGTGATTTTTCTGAAATTCATTTCTACAATTTAAAAGATAATTTTAAATTTTTAAACTCTGAATTTTAGTATATAGGTCATTTTTATAAGTTATGTGACAGAAGATGAGACATCATTTGAAATAGTAAATTCAAATTTTAGAAAATGATTTTAAAAAAATTACAAAAGAGGAGCTCATAGTCAATAACCTAATTTATTTTTCTTTGGTGGTATAATATATTGAATTAATGTTTATGTATTTAAGTTGGTCTGATTGAAATAATTCTGTGTAATTTAAGGTTAGAAATACTTAAGCGTCTTTTATCTTTCTTTCTTTTTTGTCCTAAGGGGGCATAAAAAGGGAGAACTGAGATCTTACATATTGTAAAGCTCAACTTTACCCCGTTCATTTAAGATTACAACTACTAAGGTGAATTTTGAATTTCCAATGTGATGATTAATATGTTAAGAGTATTGACATAAAGCAACATTACTATGATAAGTACCATTCGCATAAAGTTTAATAACATCAGAGGATGACCTTTGAAAATTTCCAACTCTCCTCCAATTGAATCAAGGGAAAAGTCAACACTTGCTATGGAACAATTTTTTTTTCCTTTGAGAAAACTGACTTATTTGAAGGTTTAATTTTTTTGATTTGCTGTTGATTGTGGACCATTGTCATCTTAAAACAAGAACTTGACTACCTATTTTCATCATAAAAGCAAAACCCATTGTGATTGGTAACTGCTCCTGTCTCAGACAAAGTCAAAATTCATATTACTCCAAAAAGAATAATTAGTCAGTCCAATTAGGAGAGCAGCCTATCTCTCACCTTCACCTGGTTCAAGTCAAAGTCAAACAAACATTTTTCACATTGTAAAATATTTTAAGATTTTTACCAAGAATAGCTAGTGTTTTATAGCAACCCAAAGCTGTGTTTCAAGCTAATCAACATTTTATTTTTCTCATCAACATATCCCCCATAAAACTTGGAAACTGCAGTTCAACACAATGCTGTCTTTAGAAGAGGGTAATACCAAAGAACCCCATTAACACAAAGATACGAAAATCTTCTATGCCAAAAACCAACGCAACGCCTATGCTGTACCATATCACAGAGGGTCCGTGCTCAAGATGAGAGTAAAATAATGACTATTACAACGTAAGATCGTGTAGAGAAAGTAATATAAACACACTTCGATGCAAGACAATGAAATCTCTGCACTAAACATGATTGTATATATCGTGATACATCAATACAACTAATGCTGTTGACCCCTCAAAAGACATCTATCCGTGCATGGCTGCCTGACGTTTCACTGTTCTGCACTCAGCAGAATACAATCCTTGCCTGCCAAGTTTCCTCTTTTCTTCATCCAGTATAGTTCCGGGCCAGCTAGAACAGTGCATGAATATTTCAAGTTCCACGGATGTCCCCAAACATGAACAGCAATAGCACGGTTTTCAGTCCCATCCCACTCGAGGAATCGAAGCACAAAACCAAGATCATAGAGTAATGCTATCTTCTGAAGAATACAACAGCTAGCTTTCTGGACTCAACATCAATGATCCATCAAGGCTGCTTCAGTCTCTGACAATGGCGCTGCAGGATAATACAAGGTTTAGTAGAAGCACATGCCCACAAATTTTTTGGAAAGAAATGAAAAAAGAGGATTGAAAATTTCAAAAATAGTTGCTCGCAGAAAGCTCTATTTTCCTCGTCTTTTAAAATAATCATCCACAGCAAAGGAGCAATAAGCAGTGGCAGCAAACAAGATGTATAAACTTGATCTTCACTATAACGAATTGACAATTTGCAATAAGGTTGCTCGCGGAGCAGTGGCAGAAAACATAATGTGTTCATCATGTGTGTATGCTTCTGTAAGCATGCACGGCACACGTGTCTCAAGAAGGCATATCTAAAATACACACATATAAAACAGTTGATGTGCCGCGATGTAAATTTACCATATGAGCACATATGTTTGTTTTTAGAACCTCTATGCTTATAGCTAGTTGCAATATCCCTTCTCCTCCAAGATAATAAGGAATGAAGTAAACTCAGAAAAGAGGCATGAGAATACACTAGAAAACAATCCAATATAGAGCTAAAATGCATTTTAAGCGTTGCCACCAGAACTACATACCAAGTAAGTCCTCGTAAGAATCTGCCAATAGAGATGCATCCATCAATAAAGGAGGTGAGAAAACTTCATCTTGAGCTTCCTCCATGTCATAAAATGACAGGTGTGCATCAGAAACTGCAGTTGAACCAGCAGCTGGGAGGAAAGCATTTACGCTGTCATAGTCATCAAACGAAGTCACGTCACTCAACATGTCGGGTAATTCATTGTACTTGTTCCCAAGATAACCTTCTGAAACATGATTCTCAGTTATGGAAGCGTTAGCATCAGATGCGAACAACCGTTTACTCCTCAAGGAGGACGGTTTTGTTTCTAGACCAAGCCGTGAGAAACCTGTCCCAGCAAGTGGTACAAAGTAGTGTTCTGAGCTATCATCAGAACGACTGTCTTGTGATGACTCCCTACTGGCAGATCTCATTGACAAAGCAGCTTCTCTAACTGATATCTTCAGATCATGGACATAAGAGTTGTTATTTTCTGCAGACAGGAAAAAGAAGGTAACAAACTCAGAGCCAGAGCTGCATAGATAAAAAGAATAAAAGCTTTGGGCAAGGTAATAGTTGCAGGCACAAACCTTGTGGTGGATTATCCATGTGACTACTTGACATAGACCGGTCAAGAGGCTTATCTTCAGCCACATTCTCTGTTTGATTGGTCTGAGCTAAGGTCTGTCGCTTTTGGATGTTTCCACCTTTTCCAGAAGAATTTGGGGTCAAACTAAATAATGGTGGAAGTTTTAAAGCAGTGGATGCAGCTGAAACTTTGTCAAGCTGAATAGTAGACATTCTTGAACTCATCTCAGTAACCTCATCTATACTATTTTCCTGAAAAATTGAATAAAGTTTAGCATATAGGAGCATATCTAGAACTGTTCATAATCATAATATAGGCACGTGTAGTGACAAGGAGATTACCGATGTCCTTCCGCTGCTTTGCGCTTGGACAGGTGAGGTAGATCTGCCATGACTGGTCACTTGGGGTAGATAGGAGGAAATACTGTTAACTTCCTCTGTAAGCTCCGATATGGAGCTTTGTATTGCTGGAGCCACTTCTTTGAGTTGATCAATGAGCACCTGCTCAAAAAAGATAAACTCAGTGAAAGAAGAAACATATCCTCATTCAACAGGACTTTGGTAGCCACAACACAATCTCATAACTTTACCAATAACCTAATGTTGCATTTCAAAAAGATACTAGATATACCTGTATACTAGCAAGATGTTGCCGATGCTCAGTAAGAGTTGCAGCTAAAGATTCAGCATGGCCACTAGCATCACCATCATGTGCACTTCTCAGAAGCTCTGGACCCTCCCCATCATTTGTTTTCGCCTGCAACAGGATTAGTGCACAGCAAGATGTTACTGCATCCGATATATGAACAAAGAAATTTTAAGCACCAATTGAGTTAAATGGAATAAAAGAAACAAACTAAAGAAAATCTCAAAAACAACAATACATGGTAAAACCAAATCTTTGAGGTGTATCATGTCAAATAAAAAGAAATTTCCCAAGAAGCTGCAACAGTTTAATTGATAAAAGCAATAGGTGGTCTAGTATATCAGCAGAAATCAAATCGCCAATAGAACATCCCACTTGTCAGTCAAATGCATGATATAAGTTCTAAATATAATTTCTCTCATGCAGGTCAAAGGCCTAGCATCTGTGAGAAAATGAGCATTGTCAAAAGCTATAGCCCAATATCCTTCATGGACTCAAGTAAAATGAAAGCCAAACTGAAGGTTTACTGCCATCTGATAAGATGTCCATGAGGGTATATAGGCAGAGCTTTTCTAGCTGGAATTATGTTGAACATTTAAAACATCATCACTGAACAATGTTGCAAGAATAGTGCAGTCTCAGATGAACTAAAACGACTCTGCACTGATGACACCCTTGACCAATGATCCACGAGGATTTGGAACAGTGAACAGAAAGGTGCTGCTTAGATATATTAACTTTAGACCAAGTTAAGTTCGGAAATTCAGAGGCTCGTATAGCAGTTTAATACAGTCTAATAAGTAATAATATATTAAATTCAGATTGGGATTAAATAAGACTCATTCTAAGATATGCACAAAGCAGAGCTGTCATTTGTCACAATGAATCCTCATTTCATCGAACATCAGGTTTCTACTTGAATCATTTCAGTCAAATCATTCAGTACTATTGTAAAAAACTACTCATGGTTTAAGTTTATCCATCTTGTTTCAAAACTGTAAGTACATGCCTCATCTATGATAGTGTAAAAGAGCTTGAGCTATATTCAGCTAGAACAGAATCAAGTTGGATCACCACAGATACAAAAAATAACTGATGTAAATGAAAAAACTGAAACGTGCACAAAAAATAGCATACCAGATGAAGTGACTGTTTATGAATACGCTGCAAGGCATGGGTCCAACGTCTCAAAATCTCTGCTATATCAACAGTTGACTGGCCTCTTCCACTTCGATCCTCAACCTGAGAAATTCTCATCATTTCGTGTAATTGAGAATAACCCGAACATCACTTCAGTTCTTTCTCTACTTACATTCACTTGCTCTCCATCAGTCTGCTCTTTGTCATTTAAGTCTGCTGAAGCTAGATCATTGGGTATGGATGGATTACTTTGATCCATAGCTGCCAGCAGAGATGATCCAGAGATACGATACCTGAACAAGAAATGTCAGTATGTGGAAAAAGCAATAAATAAAACAATAAGTAATGAATTTAAATCATAGATCCCAAATGCTACCTATGCTCCCGGTGGGCTATCAGATCCTCAATAGGGCCAGAAGCAAGAACTTCATGTTGACCTGTTCACACGTACTTGACATTATTACCCAAAGAATGAAGTAATATGCATATTGATTTGCTTGGCGGCTAATTCAAAAATGAGCTAGGTCACAGATAGCTACAATTCTACTGACATTCATCTTATTTTAAAATTAAGCTTACACATCCCATGAAAGTATACAGTATGGAGGGTTGTTCGTTTTGATGTTTAATTACTCTTTAGGAAAGTTGACCAAGTGTACGTCTAGGTAGTCACCTCAGTCGCTCACAAGCACACTTCCAATGTGGAGTCATTAGACCCCGAGTCTCAATGCAGGGCCCATCTGCCTGATCACTGATAGAGCCACGTAACATTCAGGTGACAACCACCAACAAAGCAAGAAGTGAATGCCATCTATCGGTTGGCCAAAATAACAATGGTTACAAGATCCTAATGAAATGGACAAATCTTGGTTGAGCATGAGATGAAAATTATATGAAGGTACAAAACAAGAAGTTCGTCCAAGAGGTAGAACCGAATGGAAAATGTTTAATAAGTTTGTGGATCTTGATTAGATCTAGCGGTGTTTCGAGCTGTCAGCGGCATAGGAGAGTGGACGCCAGAGGGAAGGCGGTGGGCAGTGGGGTGGAGTGGAGTGGACCTAGAAGGAGGTATAAATGAGTGCGGACTGCGGAGAGTTAAGACAAACCTAAATAAGGGCTTTGGTTCATGGAAAAAGGAACAAGATTAGACAACATAACTCTCTCCGGCATACAAGTATTCTAGTACGACTGGCACACCGAATTTCTGTTCGCTGCAGCAGGAGAGTTGGGTTGATCTGATATAATACTCTCCAAAAATTCACATTAACAACAAAAACCACAATTAGGGTTTTTGCTTTCATACAGTTTGTGCGCTAAGCACCTAGGTCAACTAATCCCATCACGAGCCCACCTTAAGATCCATGGATGATGTTGGTGGCAACTGATTATGAGTGGCGACTTGTAAGCCTCTAGTACTATCTGCAGCATCTATTCACTGAGGGATTGCAGCGCTACATTGACCATTTCATCTTAATATTCTCATATCAGTCGCTCTCATTCCTTTAATTTGATCCCATAAAGTCGTACCATAAAGTCGTACTGGTCAAAAATACCTCTCTTTCAACTAAACAGGTATACTTGCATCAATTTAAACTTTAGATGCACTTTTCCTCCACAAGGATCCTAAATTATTATTTTACTAAAGTCATCTCATACCTTTTCATTTTTATTCATAATTGATCATACTTAGTGAGATTGATACCTTTGTAGTATTTCATAACAAGCTAACCTACCTGTGTCTCCACTATAACTCTTTTTTCTGCATTCCCTCTATTTAGCTATACTACTACTGCTTATTTTTTAATCCTTCAATGTCTAAAACTTATCTTGATTTTCCTAGCTTATCCTGTTAATGGTCATCTATAAGAACAATGACATCTGCAAAGAACATGCACCGTGGTATCATCTTCCATACATTAGGTCTAGCCATCCATAGCTAACGCAAAGAGCTATGGGTTAGAGGCCGACCATAGATGTAGTTAAACAATGGTTGGGAACTTACGAACCTCTCATGTTGTAGTTCTAAATATAATGGATTTATCTCCATTCCACATATCTTTGATGACATCAATATAATCATTAATCCTTCTCTTCCCTAAATACTACCAAATTATGTCCCCCAACAACGAAATTATGCTCACCCAACAATATCTACGGATCTACCGCACCTTTTCTTCCAGTATTGTCATGGCAAATGTGTAAAACATATATAGGACTTTTAACCCTATAGAGCGACCAGCATCCATTGCTATCAACCCGGCATCTTTCCAGCCCCAAGTCCTGTTCAGGTGGGGTGGTGACGAGATAATCTCATTGATAATAGGCACAATCTCCCGTGAGGGAGCCTGGTACTTTCAGTCGTACAAAGTGATCCATGGACTTACTAAAGAAGATAAAGCAATGCAAGATTGGAAAGAGATCTGCCTAAGGGCACCCAACCCAAAGACAAACTCCGACAGTAAGGCTGTATAATAGAGGGTATTTGTAGACATCATATATAGAGCATCATGAATAAATTTACCCAGTACCTGAAATAACCTTTTCCTGAACAAAACAAGTCCTTTCTAAACAGTAAGCAAATATTTGCTAAAGTGTCAAAAAAAATAAAAATATATAATTTACTAACACACTTGGCACGAGTCTCATAAAATTCCAAACACGATTATAGTTACCAAGAAACAACACCTAAAACAGAGTCAATGAAGTTCATCAAATGTTCCAATTTCTCTTCTTGATGTGGTGGTACTTCTAGGGAATACTACCAAGTACTATAACCAGGAGGTTCTTCTTTTCCAAATTATCTAATACTTTTAAGAAAAAGGCAACAACACTGATTTAGCTAAAAATTGGTAAGGTATCAGATGTATGTACTTACTCTTGCGAGATAATAGAGAGTCCCATAATCGAGTAGCTCTTTGAACCATATGAGAATTCTGGCTCGAGCTAGACACAAGTTCATCCCACAGTTCACCTTCTAACTTCACTTTGTTTCGCAAATCATGTAGCTTTTCCAGCTCTTGCTGTAAATAGGCCTGAGTTTCAAGAAGTCCAAGGAAACATAACTTTCATCATCAGACAAATAGATCGAAGAATCTGTTTGCACCAACCAAACGAGGGAACATCAATTTAAGGTAAGTTCTGTAGAAAAAGTGAACGAACTTTCCCGCTAACCTCTTCAGCACAAAGACCACGGAACTCTGCAGTCATTTCATGAGCCAAATTTGACCACATAGCCTGTCTCTGCACTGCAGTGTCAGCATTCTTCAAGAACTTTCTCCTTTCAAGGGCTATTCTAGCCTATTTCGAAAAGGAACCCAAGTCAGATGTATAAAGGATGAATACTACCTTCCAAATGGATTCCCATGGCAAATCCCCGTTAACATTTTGAGTTTAATCATTTCCTCTCACTATCCCAACCAATCCCTAAAAATTCACACTCATATCTACAGCAATAAAATTAATGAATGAATGAACAATAAATATGTCTAACCAGTTCACAGCACAAGTAGAAATATCATTATATTACAATTAATGTGACGCTAAAGCTGTCAGATATTCCTTATATAACACTGCAGAACCTTTACACAAAAAAATCAGGTCGCTAAAGGACTTCATGAGTCAAACCAGACCACAAACTACTGCAGTTCCACGTAACAAACACGTAAGCAGTGATATTATTATTTTTGCAAATGAGAGCGTGTAACAGTTACCCTTGTCACAGGAAGTAATGTAGCCGCGTGCGAAATAGCTACATCTGTCAATGAAGCAGGTAGGGGGTTAGATGCAACATCAGCTGCATATGTTCGTCTATGAACCTCTCGCAGAGCATGCAAAGAGAGTTGCCACAGAAGTTCAACAAATCTGCAGTCGTTATATAAAAGTTGTTATTGACTTCGCTGGCATGTCCAAAGCATGCAATGCACCTTAGACTCCTCTTCATTTCAAATTACTTTCATTTTATGACACTTAAGTTTACACTTTACATCACCACATATGTTTATAGATATGGCAGTAGCTATTAATTAAAAACAAGGACACGGAACTACAAATTAACCAAACCTTTGTCCACAGCAAGTAGCAAGAGATGAAACCCTTGAATTACTTCTCGGAAGCGCACCTTGTGATTCTAGCTCAGTGATAATACATTGAACAACCTAATCATTTACCAAAAACATGTACAAATCCGCAAATTATAACAACAACCAAAAGGAGAAAAGAATTTGATAAAAATGAAGTGAAAACTTACCTTTCGGAAGTCCCGAGATTGAGCAGAATCGAAAATCGGCCATACTTTATCGAAGTCCTGTAAGATCCCAAAATCAGAACAGATTGAAATTCAAAAGAAATGACATTTCAAAAATTAAAATGGTAAAGATATAGAGGGGAATTGAATTGGTTGAAAGTTAACTTTGGCGGATTGAATTGGGCCACGAAGAGAGGATAAAATGAAGTAGAGAAGCTGTTCTCCCACTTTAGGGTTGGAATGACGGAAGAGTCCGACCCGAGGAGTACCGTTGTTGGCTCCGACGCCGATGACCGACGGATCGAGCCCTAACAACAAACAGTTAGTGTACATTGCACTCTCCAGCTCAATCTCTCTCTCCTTTTCTTTGTCCATCGTCATCACCAGTCACCACCACCACCACCTCTCTCTTTCTTTGTCTCTCTCTCTCCACACTCCACTTTCTCTCTCTACATCTACAATTTTGCCGTCTCTGGTTCGTTTTCCCGATTTGATTTCTTTGCTTAAAATCGCTTTTGCTTAATTTCAAAGTAGGCCCCCGAAGAAAACGTAACTACAAAATGCACCCATCTCTAGTCTCCCTAGTGCAGTTAAGATTCTAACACACTCACCAACCCCACAACCCCAACTTCTCTAAACAAGTACTACTTGTTTACTATTTATTATTTTTACTTTAATTATTACATTCATCTTTTTAAATGGTGTTTTATTTATTTTAAAAATAAATATATTTATTATAAAAATAATTATTTAACATATAGTCACGATATTTTAGATTATGATATTTTAAATTTTGTTAGATTGTTATCTAAATTATCAATAGTATTTTTATAATTTGATAAAAAAAATCAATTTTCATAAATAATGGTAAGAATTTTATAAAATTTATCGAAACAAGGCTATGGAAGGATGGAGGGGAGGGAATATTAGATATCTAACATCGCGATAACAATCAAAATGATTAAAGTGAAATTGTTATATATTTGATCGAAAAAAATTATTGAAAAACTCTGCTATAACTTTGTTACAAAATAAATTTTTTATTTTTTCGTTTTGTATTTATTGAATAAAACATGAAGTGTATGAAAAACATTTTTGTAATGGTGTATCGTACTTATGTTTATACTTTCTCATTTTTCATATTAATATTATGTATTATATTAAAAATGATAAATAATTTTATGCTTGCATTTGACTTTACAAATGGGAAGAGATAAATAAATTGCTTGTGAATTCATTAGACTTTGCTGTTATGCAAGTAAAATGGTACGCATGGCATTGTTACACTCACGTTTTCCCTTCAACTTTCCTTTTCGCTTTGCTTGTCAAACAAATGCCAAATGTTAATGATATAACCTACGTAAAATAATGGGGGGTTATTTTGAATTAAAGAGAAGTATGGTGGGGCCATGACGTATATAATGCAGTCACGTTTTTTAGCCGATTGGAGAATTTGAAATTGTGCAGAGGTTGTCTGTGTCTAACGTGTGCTTTGCTACTGCCGGCCAAAACTTTAAGCAGTTTGTAGGCTTGTTGTGTGACGCCATCCGGTGGGTACGAGTTAATATCGGATCACGAATCTGCCATCACAATACATGAAAATATAGTTCATATGGCCATATTTGATTACTCACTTTTTATATCACTCAATATCATATTTTAATATTTTTAATTTTCCATCTACTACCTTATTTACTTATACACTCTCACTCATCAATTCAAACATTTTACATCACATTCTTTCTCCTCACATTCAAACATTTCACATTCAAGGGTAAAATAGTCATTTTAGCATAAATCTCATATTTACTCATCTAACTTTTATCTCATATAGTGAACAGTGTCATATTACACCATATCACACTATATTGGATTTCTAATCACACCATTAGCCTGCTTCGCGGATTGAAAATGTTATATCGCGTAATTTTTTGTGATATGATACAGTGGAAATTATACCGAGTGCTTCGATGCTAGTAGTGCTTAATTTTTTCCAAATATATATAAAGATTATAATTAATGTACATAATATAAATATAAAATGCACATGATAATTATGAAAATAATAATGATATAATTTATGTGCATTTTATATCTATATTATGTACATAATTTTTATGTCTTTATGTACATTTAAAAAAAAATTGGCGTTCCTAACACCAAACGCTTAGGCGCTCATCATAGGAGTAAAAATGAGGAGTGATAATTTTTTTTTAATAAAATGACATGTTTGACCGAGATATGACCCACGGCCCACCCTTATGATTTTGATTTTTTCAAAAGGTTTTGAAATAATAAAAATATTATTATAATAAAATATAAATATAAAAATAATAAATGGACAGTAATAATATTAGAATGAGATATCAAATAATACAAATGTGTTATATCGCATTTATGATCGGTATATACCATATCGATTATATGGATATATGTTGGGATATATTATTCGTGATCCGATCCTAAACAAGTTTTAGGGCTCCATTTGCTTACTCTTTTTGTTTTTTGTGTTTTTATGCTTCTTTTTTTACTTTTTCTTATATTCTTGATTTCTTTCATTAGTTTCATCATTTTATTTTCTAAATAATTAGGAAGAAAAGATTTTCTAAAAATTTATAACCAGACGGGATCTAGTTTTTGAGCTCGAGCTAGATAATTTTATTTGAATCTGAATGCAATTTGAATATTAAGTCATTTGAAAATTGTTTTAATTGGCACATATTGGACAAGGCCCAATAGGCCCAACTAGTTCAAAGCAAGACAGGGCAAGCCCACAATTGACATAACACAATATTTAACGGCATGTTAGCCCAAATTTCTTACGAACCATTTGACCAGATCATCATTTCGGATTGTCAATTCAAGACTATCTAGATAAAGCGTGACATGTCGCCTCCATCTATCAACATGCATCGGCGACTTGACGATTTGTGCAACCTGTCTTTGTGACGTTTTAGCCATTTCACTCTATCATCTATATATTGGACGACCTCCCGCTACCAGGAACGAGCTATTGGGCGACATGTTTACACTAGTACAAAAATCACAACATAAGGCTTTTCATGTGCCCTAGTAGAACTAAGATTGTAACGATCGGTGCTGACGTGGTCCACGATCTTCGCATACGGATAAACACTAGAAAACGTTCACACTTATTCCGGAGAGTTATTCCACCATTCCAGCAACGGTCTTCCACGTGATTCCACATCCACGATGTCACGATCGTCTTCCCGAAGGACTATAAATACATTCCCCAAGCCATACTAGCTACAAAGGTTAATCACTTTCTTGTACAAAACAACTTATTGTGTGTTGTCTTCTCCACAAGAAACACATGCACGCACTAATAACAATCATATTGCACAGATGAGCAAAATTCACTTCGTTCTTCACATAATTTTTGGGTATTTCACGATCAATTTGCACGAGATTGAGTTATTCTCATGCCGAAGCATTTGAGTAAGGTGAAAATTTTTCTCTTCACTTAGGTGTTGTATTATTTTTCAAGTATGGAATCACATTACACAAGTACTTACAACATTCTTAAGATAAACAGAGTCATTCATCTCGTACCACGTAAAAATCATTAATTTCAGAACGATCATGTTCATATGCAATTTAATTCAAGCTTGAGCTCAAATTCGGTCGCTTGAAAAATTGTAATTTATGCTTTTGGCTTAAACATTCAAACAAACAATTGTTTGAACTTATGAAATTGTTATCGATTCTAGCTCTAAATAATCAAATAATTCTCATGTATATAAAAGAACAACTAATCCTTACTAAAATAATTAAGTAATATAGTTTTTTGCAGAATTTATTGAACCGATTGCTAAACAAATTGATGAAAAGCGAAGCTATCAAACAGATATATAATTTGCACATGTTCGACTCGTACTCGACTCCATTCAAGCCAAGCTCTTTTTGAGTTGCAGCTTTGCCATATGAAGGATCGAGTTATTCAAATTAGTATGTAGTAGCCCTAGCAAGCATTTACTGTTATAGTGTATCTAAAATTAGTGTTATATATGTGTTGTGCTTATTGAAATATTATAGTTATAACCTCATTCAGAAAAAAAAAAAATGTAAAAATTTAGTTTATCTTATACCAACTTTTAAAATAAAATGACGTTCTTGTTAATTTGAGATTATAACAATAAATTCATTTATTTTGTTTTTTCTATTAAACAATGGTAGGTATTAGGTAAAATAATTTGGTTAAATGGTAA
>JAOTQG010102507.1:0-13395 GCA_025631175.1 Iris virginica
TGTGTATAAGAGACAGCATCTACCGCCGGCGAGCCTCAGGTCAGTTTCCTTTTTTTCCTTTCTTTTCCGTTTCTTGCCTTCTCTTCTCTTCTTCTGACTTCTACATTTCTTTCTTCGCTTCTTCTACCATTCTCTTCTATTCTTCCACCCATTGCTGTTCTCTTCTTCTAAGTTGTACCCCTCTCTTTTCTCTGTTCCTTACCTTTTTTTTTTGGTTTGCCCTTTTGAAGGTTCCATCAGTCAGCCTGTTTTGGTCAGTGTCTCAGTGAGTACTTATTGCTTTTTTGGTCAGTGAGTACTTATGGCTGCAACAAAAGATCCGGGGTGAAATTATTGTTCAATTGTTCCATCGGTCAGCCTGGTTATTTTGTGATTGGTTACATGTTTTGAACATCTTTTTTCTATTTATGACTAATAGTTTTGCTTGATTTACTACTTGCATTTTATTTATTGCTTATGTTGATGTTGTACATGACTATTATAGTTTAGTAATTTTTAAGCATTTTTGTGGGCCTCGTCGCTTGGGCGCCCGCCCACCTTGCGCCTAGGCCCCAGGCACACCTTTTGCGCCTTGCACCTTTAATAACTATGGATGTCATACATGCTGTTTACAAAGATCCTGTTTGTGTTTTATCTCTTGTGATAACTGCGTGCCTGGTTGCTTTAGAGTGCAGGTGCAACATTTATTCTTTTTGTCCTTCCATGTACAGCACTAAGTCTATTATTAATGGATTCTCCTTAGCAATTCCCCGACATGTGCTTGCTGTATATAGGTAACTTCGTCTCAATCCCTAAAATGTTCAGCCTTCAACTCTCTCCCTCTGGAATTTAAACTCGTAGCAAAGGCAAACCTCATTGCTCCTGTTTGATTAGGGGTCAAAGTTTGAATTAGGTGTCAGCTCAGGGGGCCAAGTCTGTAATCATTATATCCTTCCAAACATGAGCATGAACAACCTTTCTGCTCGATTGGGCAAGCCTACACTCGTTAACCCACCCCGCGGGCGAAGAATCCTCCATGCTGAGCGGTTCTCATCTTGCAAATCCTATTACATGGTTCAAATAGGCCAGTGTGTGATTGGTCATGTTTTTTGCCATAGGAAGTAATGTACCACTTGTTGGACATAGTGGGGAGGTTTTCTCCAAGATTGGGTTTGTCCCACATTGAAGGATGAATGAGTAGATTGGTGGAAAAGTATAAAGTGTGAAAGTCATAGCTATAGGGACTTGTGTCCCACATTGGTGTAGAGATGAAATGGTACTCACTATATAAGTATCTAGTAAGAACGCTATAGTTTTATACTATGTAGTGACACTATACCACTTGTCACTCGCTCGCGTGTGCCCGCGCAGGTTTTGTTGCCTTTCGGAATGATTTTTTCCCAACATAAATTGAGAGAATAAAGCATTGCACCGCCTGGAGGAGGGGGGTGCAAATGGCGGTTCATCCGAAGGCCAAATTAGCTTGACTTGTGTGCGCTCGGGTGCCCGCACCTGCGGACACGAATGCCGGATCAAAATTGGGGGGCTTGATCAACCCACTGTTTTGTTGCCTTCCGGAATGATTTTTTCCCAACATGAATTGAGAGAATAAAGCATTGCACCATTGATATTTGTCATAAATTGACAGATATTTCAAACGTTTTTGAATTGATTCTAGTAATTAACTAGAAATCAATTTGAATAACAGGTACAGACTGGGCATTAACTTGTGCATCTCTCAGCTCCTTATTTAGAGAAGGACCTTCAGTAATTGGAAGGGAAGAAATTCGACAGTCTCTCCATCTCCTTTCTTTTGCTTTCTAAGTGTTTATACTTTCTTTGAGGTTCTAGTTCGCCAAAAGTACGTGAGGGTCATGTTGATGCTCCAACTTTATGGAAGCATTCAGACTTTTTCTGCCGCATGACATTCATGATTTGTTGTATGATGTCTATTCAAAGTATAAGATGGCTAAAAAATTGTGGGAGTCCATAGATCGGAAATATAAATCAGAGGATGCTGGCTCAAAGAAATTTTTAGTCGGGCGATTCCTTGATTATATGATGGTGGATTCTAAGGCTGTGGCTAGTGAAATGCAAGAAATGCAACTTATTTTGCACGATGTGCATGCCGAGTTATGGTTTTGAGTGAGACATTCCAACTGGCTGCTGCAATTGAAAAGTTGCCTCCGGGCCGGAAGGATTTCAAGAATTACCTTAAGCACAAGCGAAAGGAGACGATCTTGGAGGATCTGATTGTTCGACTTCGCATTGAAGAAGACAACAAAAAATCAGACACTAAGGCATCTATTGATGTTGCCAAGGTATATGTGGTAGAGCATGGAAAAGACCATAGCTCCAAGAGCAATAAGAATGATAAGGGAAAGGGGAAGCTTGGGTAACCGGTGGTGTCTCAAAGCCGCCCAAGTATAAGTTCAAGGGCAAGTGCTTCAATTGTGGCAAGCATGGACATATATCTTCGAAATGTCATGCCCCGAAGAAGGATCATGAGGCTCACATGGTCAATGAACTAGCCAAGGACGTGGGAGACATAGACTTGGTGGCTGTGGCGTTAGAGGTTAACATGGTAGAGTCCAATCCCAAAGAATGGTGGATTAACACCTGAGCTACTAGGCATGTGTGCACCAATAGGGGCCATTTAGCTGATGGGTTCATCCCTTCTGTTTATTTTGTATACTCGGATTCTAACACAACTTGAATGTAGCTATTGGTCTTATCATCTGCCTCATCTCATATTATTAAGCATAATATTCTTGTTCAGTAGATCTCGTGTTCTGAATCTTATAGTTTGATGTTTGGAATCTCATATTATTAAGCATAATATTCTTGTTCAGTAGATCTCGTGTTCTGAATCTTATAGTTTGATGTTTGGACTCACTCTTTTGGGAGAGGAGGGAAAGATTTGACATTCATAATTGATTACTGATGGTACATATATGAATCCTTTTGTGAAAAAGGAAAAAAGGAAGGGGCTGCAGGTTTGCTCTGTTATGTCAATGTTTGCCTACAATATTCATCTCCTTTGGGGTTACAAAGATATGCCACATGTAATTGCAGTGCATGTGGCATATCTTTTGTGAATTGCAGTGCTATTGGAAGTTAATAAGTTTAGTTTACCTAAGTCCGGAAGGGACTAATCACTAAATGCTAATCTTTTTACTACTCACAGCACTGGGTAAGAGACACCAGAGGTACTGTTAGAAAAAAAAAAAAAAAGATACCAGAAGTAGAACAGCTACAGGTTGCCTTTTTGGATAGTGAATGCTAGCCTGTTTTATTCTCAAGTTCACGGTACCTATTTGTCTATGACTGATGTGCTTTTATTCATTATTAGGTTGAAGCTTTGGAGTGCCTTTCATCTTCTCAAAGTATGTTTGGTGGTTTAAATCATGGAAGTGTTTCAGATGTTACAAAACCTGAAATACTGAATCAAAGGTTGAAACCTTCTCCGCATAATTCTTCCTCAAATTGGATGTTAGCTGATGTGGCAGTTCATATGGAATTGCGTGCTAAATCAGACTTTGCAATGGAGCACATAACACAATTGCTTAGAGAACATCCTAGCTGGCAGGAAATTAATATGGCATCTCCTGGAACACGTGCATACTCCGTGTTTGAAGTTCAACAGCAAAAGACGTTACTTGCTAGTTTCCATCATAAGTTAACTAAAGCAGTTTCGTACTTTGAGCAGAAGTTTTCGTTGATTCCTCTCCATCTTATTAACATGGTATTCACTTTTTGATGTTTGCATTTTATCATCTCATTGTACTCTGCTTTTCCACTCTGTTTTACTGGAGATTTTGATCGGTGTTTGTCTTCTCCATTTTCAGATTATAATTTCCTTGTGCAACAGCGGTTTAGGGTTCATTGGATACCATATATGTGAATGGTATAGTTCCAAAGATCTCTCCCTAAAAGAAGGCAACATAATTGATGGGTCACTCATTTCTCCTGCCATGAGGAAGCTACTTTGGAGGACTACTGAGGAATCATCCTATTTATGCTTAAGATACATTGTGGCTTGTAGCATGACTTGTTATCACGTAAAATCACGTTTCACCGAGAATAGCAGTAGAAATGGCTGGTCGGCCTCCTGTGCGATAAACATGCAGGGCTTGCAGCGTTCATTGTGGCATGTCAGAGCATCCTTGAAATTGTTTTCCAACTTTGCTGAATTTATCACAAAGACGTTGATTGTTCTTGACTTTTATGAATACTATGCATATTTCGCATCAGCTTGGCTTCAGAAGAATTCTAAAGGTCTAATTCTTGCTATCATGGGTTCTAATGATTGTTCTCCTTCAGAAGCTAACCGGAATAATCTAAATAAACTTCTTCCTCAGATTGCTGAGTCTTTGGCTTGTAATAGGTCATCTGAGCATCTAGAAGTTCAGACCAGTAGATTGACACATCATGAACAAGAGGGAGGTATAAAACCTGTAATTCCAGTAGACGTGAGATGGCAAATTATACGGGCTTCATTATGGGGGTTCATGTCTGGGTTTTTGAAACATCATTCTGATTTGTCATTGGAGAAACTTGACGATGCTTCCTCACTTCAACCCCCAAACAAAATTTATTCCTTCATGTCTAATTCTACTATGTCCGATTGTGATGCCAACAATCTGAAAAAACAACTCGAGTTACTTTTCATGCATTTGGCTGAGCTAATAAAAATGACGTCCGAGCACGTTTCTTCTTGTTGTGCAACAAGGTTGGCGTCATTTCTGCTGCAGAAAGTAGGAGATAGATCAAGCTCACCTACTCTTATTTGGTTAGAGAATCTTAGCAATTCTCGACCTGTGGGCCGTTATAAGAATATTGGCCAGGGTTTTGCGTATGTAAGCAAGATGGACAATAATGAAGATGTATCAGCGTTTGAATTTCTATGGGAGTTAGTCACTGATCCTAAAATACTCTCTGGAGCGTTGGCACCAGAACTACCCAACTGGTCTCAGTATATTAAGCAGAAGCATTCTAGAGGATGGAGTGATGTATGCACACACAGCATAGGGGAGTTTGAAGGTGAGGAAAACGGTCATCAAGATGATAGACCTGCAAGAAGTTCCCCTCGTAATGTTGTTTCATCACCTCTTGGAAGTAGGTCTCCGGACAGTCCTTTTGTAAGTTCTGGTGCTAAAGACTCGTCTAAAACAAAATTTGTACCTTATCAGAATCCTAAAGAAGTGTATAAGAGAAATGGGGAGCTTTTGGAGGTAAGTCTTCTTTTGCTTCTATTTGAGATTTATGGTACCGTAAGCTAGTCAAAATTTTGCGAATTTGACTTTCAGAAACTTCATTGTTAGAGTTGATGGGTTACTGTGTCTTATATCTTGAGCAGGCTTTGTGCATCAACTCTACTGATCAAAAGCAAGCTGCAATTGCTAGCAACAAAAAGGTCAGAACCTGCAAATATTTTCTAGCTTCCATTCAAAAAAATAGTGGATAGAGAAAAGCTTATATCTTGAGTAGAAGAATACAATGATTATACTTTGCTTTTTCTTCTTTTTTACTTTTGCAACATCTTCTAAAACCGAAAAAATGTTTTGATTGAGTACAATGATTTTCATGACTATTTTGTGATGTAACATGACCGTAGTGTCAAAATTAGTCGATCTGTGAGACGGGTGGTGTTTTTTTTTTCTTCTTTTATTGGAAAAATTTACTATCTTACAGGATCTTGTAGATGTATGTTTCATGTAATGCCATTACTTTCTGATTCAGGGGATCATATTCTTTGATTGGGATGATGGAGTGCCTTCCATTAGTAAATCTGACTATATCTGGACCGAGGTGGATTGGCCACCTGATGGGTGGGCTGGATCTGAATCTATCCCAGTTCCTACATGTGTTTCTCCTGGGGTTGGTCTTGGGAGGAAGAAGGGGACACACCTTGGTTTGGGTGGAGCAACCATTGGCATAGATTCTTTGGCAAGACCGGGGAGGGACTTCACAGGTGGTGGGGCGTTTGGAATTCCAGGATATGCTGGTGTTGGTGCATCTGGTCTTGGTTGGGAGACTCAAGAGGATTTTGAGGATTTTGTTGATCCACCAGCCACTTCAGAAAATATTAGGACAAGGGCATTTTCGAGTCACCCATCTAGGCCATTCTTCTTGGTTGGTTCAAGCAATACACACATATACTTATGGGAGGTACATAAGTTTAATATGGCATTGCAATTTTATTTGCAAAGCATTATCTATCTAATGCATCAACTGCATCTCTCTCTATATGCATACATCATATATATATATATATATACATACATATATATATACATACATCATATATATATATATACATACATCATATATATATACATACATCATATATATAATATATATATATATATATAAGGTCAACTTCACTAGGAACCAATTAAAATGAGAACGTCAGGAACCACTCTCATACATTATATTCGACACAAATTAATGGTTGAGATCATATTCTTTTTTAAAACACCGGTGACATATTTCGTAATTACTACCCAGAAAATCTGGACAAGCCCGTCAATTAAAATTTGATCAAGTGTGAACGCAATTATTTTTTTCCCTCTTTAAACTTTAAACGCACATATCTCATTATTTATAACTCCAAATTGAGATCTGTTTGCAGGTTTTTGCTCGTAATTAAATTTCATTTAAAACAAGAATCATAATGAACATATTCTGGAACATTTTTTTTTACGTGCATTTACCTGATTTTTTTCAGAAAAATTCCACTGAATCCTAGGATTTAGTGGAATTTTTGGGTTAAAGTCCTAGTATGTTTAATAGAAATCATGTTCAAATCATGGTAACCAAGTTGGTATAATAACATTTTAATCTACCAACTTCTTTAATCCTATTTCTTTCATCGTATTCTTATTTCAGCCACATGATCTCACCTTTTTGATCTAGCATAAAGATTAGAGAGAGATACGTAACTAGAAGGCTTTGCATGTTCTATCTGAATAAGGAACTCGTAAGCAAAATCTAGCATTTCATGATTCCCATGAAGCGCAGAGGCATTGACAAGAGCGCCACAAACACTAGGCACAGGTTCAATAGACATGGTCTTTACCATGAAATCCATATCCAGAAATCATTGAACTTCAAAAAACGCAATCTTTACATACACAATCGTGTTCAAACAGTCATTTTGAATCAAATTCTATCACAAAATGCATTGAATCGGTGAAAATTATGTTCAAATCATGGGCCACGATTAGTCGATTACTATTCCAAATGCGTCGAAGATACCTCTGTTGTTGCAAAATATTCAAAAAGTTCCAGAGGTAAGAGATGTTTTTCAGCTCGTATACTAGGATTCAGTAGAAATATTTCCACTAAATCCTAGAATTCAATGAAATTTTATACAAATAACTTTATTTTTACTGCATATACTAGGATTCAGTTGAATTTTTGCAAAATAATTCTGGTGAATCCATGTGAAAAAAAATGTTCAACAATATATTCATGATGGATCTTGTTTTAAAAGAAATTTAATTGCGAGCAAAAATCTGCAAATATATCTCAATTTGGAGTTATAAATAATAGGATATGAGCATTTAAATGAGATGGTGGAGAAAAATAATTGTGTTCCTACCTGAAACAATGACAGTATTACCCTCATTGTTGACAGTGGAAAAAAATAATTGTGTTCACACCTAACGTAATGATAATATTACCCTCACTCTTCCATAAATGCATTCACACCTAATCCAATCTCAGTCGTGTTTTTTTTCTTCTAATCTAATGATCAAAATTAGTTCCTACGGTTCCTAGAATATTTAGGTGCTCATTTGAGCACCCCCCCCCCCACACTATATATATATATATATATATATTTGCATAGTATTATTATCAATTTTTTACATTTTCAGTGATTTGCACCATTCTAAATATATATTAGGATGCTGCAAAATTCACTACTATGATAACTATCCATAATTAATCCTCCCTTTGTCTCAAAATAAGCGACCCATTTGAGTTGGCACATAGTTTTAAAAGAGCATTTGACTTTATTAATGTATGGGCATAAATTGTTTGGTTGTGGCTCCATAAAGAATATGTGGCCAAAAATCCTTCTTTTGGGTCCAACAACAACAAATCCTTAATCCTTATCACTTGGGGTGGTCCGCTACATGAATCTTTTTCGTCATTCCACGCGATCCAATGCCAAGTCACCACATAGATCACAGTCTTTCATGTCTTTTGGATCCAAAAGAGGAAAATTTCCAAAATGGGCACTTATTTTGGACCAACCCAAAAAAGAATATTGGGACGGAAGAAGTATATAGTTTTGTGGCTCACTGTAATATTTAATTGTGGTGTGGAATCTATATTAAGTCTTTATAGTTAGCTAACCGTCTATTGTACAGTTTGGGAAGGATAGGGCTATAGCAACATACGGGGTGCTTCCTGCTGCAAATGTCCCTCCACCGTATGCCCTTGCCTCAATATCTGCTGTGCAGTTTGACCAGTGTGGACAGAGATTTGCGACAGCTGCCTCAGATGGAACTGTATGTACATGGCAGCTTGAGGTGGGGGGAAGGAGCAACATTCATCCAACTGAATCATCTCTCTGCTTTAACAACTACACCTCGTAAGTTCTCAGACTTGATGAAATATTTATGTTGTCCTGCTTAATACCAGCTTCATTTCCTTCACGCTCTTCTTGGTTCTCTAACTCAGTGCTGCAAGGAATGAACCTCTTTGCAGATTCGGCTGAGCAATTCTTCCTACTAACTCTGTTCATAAATGAATGCTACCTGTCACTTTTAGATTGTCTTTAAACGAGTATCAATTTTTGGCAAAATTGGCAGTCAACTTGATTTTCTATGCTAAAAACTGTCCTCACTTTTTGCGCCAAACATTGAAAGCATTGCTCATTCAAGGATGTGGTAGGCATCTACTTTTTTATTTTAAATAACAGCCAGCTTATTTCTTTAGTTCAACTAAGGCTGGCTGTATCTGCTAAACTAATATTCAAGGGTCCTGTGGTCTCAGGCACTTACTAAGAATCTATATTACACTCACCAGTCACCACTACATTGAAGGCATTGCTACATGTTCCTAATGCAAACCATGTCCAAAAAATAGATTTGTAATGGTGCTCATGTGACCTCTTAAAGATATATTTGATAGAGAATGATGAAATTGGTAAACATCAACACCCCCGTCCTTTTTATATACTCCCCCATCCCAATTAAGTGCCCTCCATTGATCAATAAGGGTTTTAAGAAAAGGCTTTGACTTTGTGTGTATTTCCTTTAATACCCTCAACTTCCCTTTAGTGGTGTCTAATCAATGGACCCAATTTCTTTTCTCTCACACAACGACCAAGGTCCAAGAGTATTATAATGATTTGTTTAAAACACTATCTAAAAGAGAAAGGGGACTGTTAGTTTTGGGCATCTCAAAATTGGATAGATGACTAGTAAATTGGGACGGGGAAAAGGCCACTCATAGCCTGGCATTGCATAGGATTTCCTCATGTTTTGAGATGTTGGTTATATTCTTATCTACTTTTGCATTATGTATTGATTGCAGAGATGTCACTTACGTTACTGCCAGCGGATCAATTGTTGCTGCAACTGGATATAGCTCCAATAATGTTAATGTCGTTATTTGGGACACACTTGCTCCACCCACAACATCTCGAGCTTCCATAATGTGTCATGAAGGTTTGTTTCTCTGCACGATATTGGATGTTAACTTGCGAGTCTGGCGTGGCTCAGCATGTTTTTCTTACAAGAGTAATACATCTTGGGGGTTATTTGCATGAGTATATCATATTCTATTTAGCTGGGCAGGCATTATAAAGAGGGGCAAAGTACACGCGACTTGCGCAATTTGCAGGATTCAGAAAGAGTAAATTGTACATAGTCTTGCCTCTGCAAGCAGAGAGGCTGTTCCATAGTTTGAACCGTGGCCTCCAGGGCACAATGGGGCAACCTTATCATTGCGCCAAGGCTTGTTCTTAAGCTGGATGGCCATTATGCTGGCATAAAACTGAATGAAGTATTGTTTGACATGTAAGTCTAAGGGAAAAACTGAATGGAAAAGAAACAGCATAAGGGTTGGGTAATTTGTGACCTCATATCTGTTAACTCTTTTACAATGGAGCATTCTGCTTGAAGACTTAAAATCAGGGAAGGTACATAAGTTATGAAAATAGAATGTATTCTTGGTGATCAATAATATCAGAGAAATTTGACTTCCAAATGTGGCCTCTTCCGGCAGAATGGCGGGATTAATAGTCAGTTTGAAGAAATTATGTTTAACCAAACAATAATTTTAAGCATGTACTGTGTAGTTCATATTCTGGTCTGTTGGTTTAATTGCCATTATTACTAGATGCTTTGTGCATCCAGTAAGTTCTTACTTCTTGGATGTTCCACTTTTGTCAGGTGGTGCTCGCTCCCTTTCTGTATTTGCAAATGACATAGGAAGCGGTTCTATTTCTCCCCTTATTGTGACTGGCGGAAAAGGTGGTGATGTTGGGGTTCATGATTTTCGTTACATTGCAACCGGAAGGACAAAGAGACATCGGAATACTGATAGTGTTGAACAGAAAATAAATGCAACTTCGACGGCTGGCATGCAGAGCAAGCACGGGGACCAGAACCGAAATGGGATGCTTTGGTACATACCAAAGGCTCATCTAGGTACTGTTACGTTCTATCATTCGAGATTGTATGATAAAGTACATTTAAAAAAAATTCTGCTTTCCTTTTTGTTTTTGATTTTTGTGCGCTGTAGGGAGTGTAACCAGGATATCTGCAATCCCAAATACCAGTTTTTTCTTGACGGGAAGCAAAGATGGAGATGTGAAACTTTGGGATGCTAAGAGTGCCACGTTAGTATTTCACTGGCCGAAATTGCATGAACGACACACTTTTCTACAGCCTAACTCTCGTGGCTTTGGAGGAGTTGTTCGGGTATCTTCTTCTACAAAAAAATTTCAAGTTACCTAGTTTACTTTTATCTTGTTGGATGTGTGTCGGGCTGCAAATGAGCTGAGCAGAGCCGAGCCAAGTTTGTGTGTTCGGTCTCAGCTCCTCTTTTTGATTGAGCTCAAGCTTACTTGCCCAAGGAAAGCTAATTTGAACTCTACTCTTATTACATCATAAATCGTGCTATAAGGCCGAACTCAAGCTGAGCTCGAGCATAACTAAATAATGTTCATGATGAGCTCGTTCAGTCCTAATAGAGAGGTATGCTTTGGCTTAAGTGCGCAAATTTAAAAAATATCTGAACAATTCCTTGACTTTTCAAAGTACCTGTCATCCTTGTAGCTTTACAGGGAAAAGAATGCAATTGCCCCTACGTTCTAGAGTCCTGATGGATGGTGTACCAGAACCATAAGTGGTCTTGAAAAATGTTGACGTGGTGTACCCCAAATTTTGAACTTCTTTTTCTTGAACCTATTTAAACTTCGACATCAACTATTTGGAGCCGTTGATTGGCTTTGAAGCACCACTATAGTAATAATATGGCGATCTAGGATCACCAAGTATTTTCTCTTTAGTATAGTGGATCCGAGTCATGTTTTTGGTAAAGTTTAAAGAGCATGTGTGTGTGTGTGTGTGTGATGGAGGATGGACACATTTTGTTTGTTTTGAGCTTATTAGAGCATCCCAGCCATAACGGATTATTTATAGCTCAGCTGAAATCATGTATGACCTCGGCTTGAGACATGTCAATGTCAAATCATTAAACAAGTGGAACCTTCGCTGGCTCGGACTATTAAACTGTGCTGAGTGTATGTGCGTGCTTCTCTAATTTGGTGTGGACCTAAAGTACTGCTTTTAAATGCTGCAGGCTGCTGTTACAGATATTCAAGTTGTTTCTCATGGTTTTCTTTCATGTGGGGGAGATGGTTTTGTAAAGCTGGTTCAGCTTAAAGATTTTCGAGAGGGATTATGAGTATACCAAGACTAATTATCCTTTGAGGTGATAAAATTCTTTCAACTTGGACTCCGTGAAAGCATGGAATGCTAACCAATTTCACATTTTTATCAGCGCATCTTTTTGAGTCTGGTAAATTTTCGAGCAATTTAAGATCAAGTGGCTTCACCATTACCCTTGAACGACACCCACGATAATCCTAACCTAAAGAAGTTGAGAGAATGACGTCCGAGTAATCATTTTTGTGAAGATGCCCTTCCCTGGAGTTTGTTATACATTTGTAATGGCATTGCCTTTGACGGGCTGCATTTGTTGGTTATACGTAGTTCATCAATGTGTATATTGGAGAGAGGCAATCAATCCCTTCCGCTTCTAGCTAGGTAATTCTAATCTCCAGTAGTAAACTCATATAGATCTCAAAAGATTGTTGGTAAAATCTATAATCTTTGTATAGGGTTCCTATGCACAGCCAGGAATAACAAAGGTCTGTTTTGAATCTTGATGCACTTTATGCAAGGAATTCACACAAGCAAATACTATAGCTGGTCCAAAGCTTAGTTCTTCACCCCAGCTTCTTGCATATGTTGTCTTTTTAAAAATTCAAGTTGATTTGTTTGATGGAATATTTATTCAGAGTTTTCTCATTCAAGAATCTATTCTTCTGGGGTTGCACTTGCAGACAGATCATCTATTTGTTTGAGAAGTGCCTGTGTTTATCATCAAGTCACAAAAAGCATGCAAGTGTGGGACCCACTTTAAGATGCCGTATTCATTCTCTTAATTAAGTACCAAAGTTGAGTTGAGCACAAAAACAGAGAATAGGATTTGGGGCAAGCCTGAAAACGAACGGGGAAATATTTTGGCCTACAAAACAAGATTAAAAGTCAATATATGTATGTTTGCGATAGAGATAATTTCATGAATAAAAGAAGTCATTCACCAAATTTTTCATTGACATGTTTCACTACACTTGAGAAAGTTTTAGCATATGGCTTGTCATAATCATAAGGGTGAACTATAAAAAAACACGGCGTATTGTCACTTTGGCTCAAAAAAGGGTATATATTATTTCTCTAGAAAAAAATGCATATTATTAATTAACTCATCAATTTAAATTTATTGATCTAATTTTCCTGAATATTAAACAATGCTATCTTTTTAAATTTAAAGAAATTGAATCGGGTGGGGTTTAAATTGATAAATTAATAATATCACGCATCCTTTTTTAAGGAAGACCTAGCACGATATCTATTTTTAAACCAAAATGATAATACACAAATTTTTTTTTAATCTCTAATCATAATCGCTGATTATGACTCCTGAATTACAATAACTGCTTCCTTGATTAAACCGTCCCACCTCCCAACAATCATTTGGGATTTGTTTTGTTTTGTTTTGTTTTTGTTACATTTGGGATTTGTTGTAAAAACTTTAATTGCTCCCTTCAAACCTTTAAGGATCAGTCCTTATACGGAGTGCGCGCTTCTTGATAGGAGCACCTAG
>JAOTQG010102540.1:0-13390 GCA_025631175.1 Iris virginica
GCTGTTGTACGCCTTTATTTTTTATCAGCAGTATGTTTAATTACATTGATTGAGTGAGTGTGACTATGAAAGAAATGAAGGAGAGATATTTGCAGAGAAAAAAGGGGACAGGAAAAAAGAATTGGTGATGTTGTAGAGATTAGAGAGAAAGAAAGATTTACAATTGGGAAGAAGAAAGATTGAGGGACTAATGTAAGTATCTATGTAGGAGATTTTTACCATTTGATTTCCAATGATCTCAAGGGCCAGGTCATTGGGTCTAAAAAAATTGAAAAATTTAGTGTACCAAGCTGTTGGATCACAAAGCACAAGGTAGTGACTCAAAAATAATTGAAACCACAGGGGACTTTTGTGTAATTTTCCCTAACAAAAACATTTTGGTCAAAATTAATTTGAGAATGGAAAATTTTAGGAACGGATATTTAACAATGAGTCAATAGATGACTTGAAAATGAATGAAGTTCATAAAAGCCAATTAAGTTCGTAATAAGCCATATTTATCTCTTACAAAAATTAAGTGATCCATATTTGTCCCTCAGAAAGAAAAGAAATTACGAATATTTATCCCACACCAAAAATATTGGGGGTAGATACTAGTGTAATGGTACTAAGGAAGATAAACTATAAGATAGGTAAGCAAAAGGAAAGCCTAAACCGTTCCACAGGACGGAGGAAGTACAACAACCTACTTACTACTACTACATACGTTTTTCAAAATAAAACAAAAGCAGAAACCAAACATGGAATTTCGAAATGGAAATTTCGTCTTTGAAACACTCATTTTATGCTTATTTTGACTCCAACGGAATCGTTTTATTCGCTCTTTTCCATTATAACAATCTGAATTCTAGATTCTTTTTTTGATTCTCCCCCTCCACTAGAACATATTAGTCGAACTCACATCCTCTGTGCCATTCCCCCTCCCATCACTCACATTGTGGTGGGGTCCATCGAGAGAATCTCATCTCCATATTAGTCACTAGGAGGAACAAGAAAAGTGAAAAAGATTGAAATTGATCCAAGAAAAGCAATCTTGAACTTCAACATTGTGAGTTTCCGTTCTTCGTGTTTTCGAAAATGATCGATAGGGCAAATTGTGAAAATGTCTCATTTGATCAGGAACTCTGCCTTATTGACTATCTCACCTACGAGAGAGACACACATCTAAAAAATTTCCCAACACTCGAAACTCCACCATGTAAGATAGGTAAGCAAAAAGATGGAAAACATACCGACCAAGAAAAACGAAGAACACCCTCCTACTTCAAAGGAAGCACATATTAACCCAAAAGTTTTCCCTCGAAAAGTAGAGAGGAGGTGCAAACTCTATACATAACTAACTACACATCAGCCAATCATCTATGGGGGGAATGGGGCTACTGCTGATTGGCTTGAACACAAACCGACCCAAATTTCTCCAGTTAATACATAGCTAGGGTTGGTTCATAATATATATATATATATATATATATATAACATAGATTACTTGAAGAGAGACTGCCCCGGAGCAGAAATAGCAAGATCCGGCAACCCGTAGCAATCCCCCTCGACCTCGGGTAAACCACTCTCAACACATGCCAACTGCCACGTGTTGCAACCAGTAGCAGCACCACCGGAGACGTTCTCCTCACCCCCGCCAGCATCAACTTCCCCTTCTACTTGCTCCGTCGGCCAATCCCACGTCCCAAATCCAGAACCAAGCCCGAGTCCGAACCCGAACCCAAAATTCGCCATTGATACGAACCCACCACCCTGCTGCTGCTGGGCTCTTAACAATGACCCCAAATCCCCAACCGCCACTTCGTTCAAATTAACCGCACCTCCCCACAGAGATGTCCCATAACCGTTTTCTGCTTTCACTACAACTGATTTGGGCGGTGCAAGGTCGGTGGAGGTTAGGGTGGAGGAGGAGGAGGAGGATGACGACGTGGCGGCGGCAGTTGCAGTAGGGGTACTGGCGGAAGGAGTAGAGCGAGGGCGCTTGTTAGTGGCAGAGGATTTGCGGGACCCACCGCCTACGGGGACGTTGCGGAGGGTGCCGCCACGGGTCCAGTAGCGGCGGCAAGACTTGCAGAAGTGGCGGGGCTGGGAGAGGTTGTAGTTGTTGTAGTAGCAGAACTTGGTGTTGGTGGAATCGCAACGTGGGCAAGGGAGATGTTCCAGCTCAGAGGGACGAGGAGGAGGAGTAGCCATGTTTTGGAGTCTGGCAGCTGCAGGTTCTTGTGGCGGAGGGTGATCTGTTGTTGCGGTTGACATTTTCGTGACCGGGTTCTTGTGTCTGTACGCAGTATAGAAGGCTGATTTTGGTGGGGTTACACAGGGGGTAGTGGAAAGAAAGATGACTTCGAGTAAAGAGGCAAGAATGTTCGCTTTGGTTCGGTTCGTTTCCGTTTGGTTTTGGGGATGGATGCTTTAAAGAGAAACTACAATGTTTGGCCCGCCCAAAGCAATACAATTAACCTTGTCCGTGTGTTAACTATGATTTTTAAAGTTTAATTACATTAATCCAGGAGTGCATTTAATAATTTTTTATTTTTGTTCTTTATTCATATATAAAATCTCTTTAAATTAATTTTTTATTAATTTTTGAGGTATTAATTACTTGTTAATCTTGACATAAAATAAAAAAATAATTTAGGAAAAATATAATAAAATTATATAAGATATTAATTATTTTAAAACAAATTTTTATTTTTTAAAAATTAATTATTATAAAACGAAAGAAGTACTTTAATTTGGCGATTTTTAAGTACAATGGTCCAAGACTAAAAAATGCATTAAGATTTAAGAATACTTTTTTACGTATTCCATGGGTTCAATTATTACGGCTAGAGCCTAAGAAGGATTTCATGAATGCTCCTTCCGCATATTATATTGAGCGCGTCGATGTTATTAGCCCGTGCCCTAGCTTGACACGTTCGTGCTACTTTTCAGATTTTTCTATGTAATTAAAGTTTTATTAAACTTTCAGTAGAATTATCTGACAGTCCTATATAAGGGACTGTTCCAATAACTTTTAGATAGGAGATACAGACATAACAACATTAGAGAGAAACGGTGTATTTTTATTTAGTCTTTGTATTCAAGAGATTATGAGGAACTGATCCATTCTTTCAAGAGATTGGAGGTAAACTTTAATTATTATTCATGTATATGAGATAATTCTTTCTATTCAATTACTGATCTTTTCACTCTTCTTGATTGTATTGATTGCCTTATATTGTTAATCTGTAGTGGCCAATGCATGTTAATGATATATGTTGAGAGTTGTGTGTGAGTCTGTTCGGAAATAACAAACAAGCTCGATCAATGAAGGAGTAAGAATTGTTATAGTGCTATCCAAGTGTGTAACATGCGTTAGGGTTGTCTTAGTTCTTTTGTGCTTAAAGGGTTTTCCGTCCGTCTCTATTACTGTGACCTTAAGTGTTTAGAGAAATCGGAAAGCACTGGTGTTGTACCTTCTAGCAGGAAGAGCAAGTACATCACTGTTAAACAGATAAATGCGAGAACAAATATTGATAACTTTGCGAATTCTGAACATGAATGATAATTAATGGTGGACTCCATGGCCTTAGATCTCTAGCAACTGCTGTTTTACACCAAAAATCAATTTGATAGTTATTCTGAATTTATTACTACCTTGGCTAATTCACTTAAACCAAGTCCTAAGTAGATCGACATCCTATTTACCATTATCTGCATAAAACTAGTTCATCCTAGTTCTAGTAGTAAGTAGGTTAGTATTATTCTTTTTTGAGCACCCACGACAGTGCGATCAAGGTGTCTGAAGTTTCCTCGGGAATCGTTTAATTTTGGTGATGAGGAAGGCACGAGCGTGCCTTTATAGGGCACGGGCGTTCCCTATGCTAATACGGACAGTCTCGATTTCTGTACTATTTTTGGCAGTTCTGGTAATCCTGGGCTGCACAAAATATCTTTTTAACACCTAAACCTCATTAGTTTTTAGAAAAACATAAAGTAATAATAAAAACAGAAGAAAACAAAATAATAATTAAATACATAACTACGGATTAACTTGAGTTACCTCCCAATAAGCGCATTTATTTAACGTCGTTAACCCGACACTTGCATCAAACCTGTTAATCAGTTATAATTGGGTCATCTAAATCAAAACTATCAATTAATTTTACCATATTGTCACCGTCAAGGTAAGGTTTGACACAATGTACATTTACCACAAATGTAGAGTTGTTCCTTACGTCTATCAATTCAACGGCACCAATGGCAAACACCCTTCTGACCTCATACGGACCACTCCATTTCGATCGAAGCTTACCTGGAAAAAGACGCAAGCGTGAATTAAATAATAAACTTTCATACCTTGGAGAATATCCTTCTTTACGATTTTCTTGTCGTGGGCTAACTTTGTTCGTTCTTTATACAGCTTGGCATTCTCATATGAATCGCGGCGATGTTCCTCCGATTTTTGCAACTATAGCAATCATTGCTCGCCAGCAAGCTTGAAATCTATGTTAAATGCAATAATTGCCCAAAATGCTTTATGTTCAAGCTCAACGAGTAAATAACAAGCATTGCCATAGATTAATCTATATGGACTCATTACGATAGGAGTTTTATACGCAGTACGATATGCCCATAATGTATCATTCAACTTGAGTGCGCAATCCTTTCGTGATGGACGGACCGTCTTTTCCAAAATTGATTTAATCTATTTATTGCTCACTTCAACTTGGCCAAATGTTTGCGGTACGTGAAACCTTAGGATTCTACAAATGTTCTCATGAAATCAATACCCCAAATAAAGATCAAATATATCAACAATAAGAATATCATTTAAAGGTATTTCGTTTCGTTTACCGATACTTCCGGTTAGTTGATACTTATCACCATGTTTACAAAAGTCATAAGCATCTTTAAATAATGAAGGCCAATATAACCTAGACTGAAGTAACTTATGAGCTGTTTTCTTTCCGTTAAAATGACCACCCATTTCTAAAGAATGAAAAATTTTTAAAACGTTCAAGTGTTCATTTTCAGGAACACATCTTCCAATAATATTATCAGCACTATAACGAAACAAATACGGGTCATCCCAATAATAATATCGCGCTTCGGATAGAAATTTCTTTCGTTGGTTGCCATGAATATTAGGAATGATACTATTATTCAAATAGTTAACAATATCAGCATACCATGGTTCAAAACTGTTAAAACCATAAATTTGCTCACCTGGAAGGTGTTCATTAATGGGTGCAACAGTGTCTATTGGGGACATATGCTCTAATCTTGATAAATGGTCCGTCACAACATTTTTGTATCCTTTCTTATCTTAAATACTAATATCAAATTCTTGCAAAAACAATATTCATCTTAACAATCTTGGTTTTACATCTTGTTTAACCAAAAGATATTTCAAAGTGGCATGATCAGAATACACAATCACATTTGATCCTAACAAATATGATCTAAACTTTTCTAAAGCAAAGATTACTGCTAAAAACTTGTTTTCTGTGACAGTAGAATTTAGTTGGGCTTCGTTAAGAAGTCTACTAGCATAATTAATAACATGTGGATTTTTGTCGATCTTCTGTCCTAAGACTGCTCCTACAGCGAAATCAAAAGTCACACATTATTTCAAATTGTTGAGACCAATCTGGTGCAATTAAAATGGGAGCTGAAATAATTTCTCTTTTAATAGGTTAAAAGCATTCACACATTCCTTATTGAATGTAAACTCAGTGTCTTTAGCAAGCAAATTACATAATGGTTTGGATAATTTTGAAAAGTTTTTTTATAAATCTTCGGTAAAAATTTGCATGTCCTAGAAAACTACGAACACCTTTTACAGAAGTGGGAGGATGTAATTTCTCAATTGCTTCAATTTTAGCCTTATCAACTTCAATACCTCTTTTCGAAATAATATGTCCTAGAACAATTCCATGATCTACCATAAAATGGTTTTTCTCCCGACTCAAGGTTAAATTCATCTCACGACAACTTCTTAAAACACAATCTAAGTTCACAAAACATTGGTTATACGAATCACCAAACAACGAGAAATCATCCATAAATACTTCAACAAAATTTTCAATCATGTCAGAGAATATAGAAATCATGCATACATATTTGAAAAGTAGCAGGGGCATTGCATAGACCAAAAGACATTCGTCTTTAGGCAAATGTACCAAACGAACATCTGAAAGTAGTCTTCTCTTGATCCTTAGGTGATATGGGAATTTGGTTATATCCCGATATACCATCAAGAAATCAATAATATACATCCAAACAAACGTTCTAACATCTGATCAATGAAAGGTAAGGGAAAGTGATCTTTTCTGGTGGAAGCGTTTAGTTTTCTACAGCCTACATCATCCTATATCCAGTTATTAGTCTTGTCGGGATAATTTCATTATTTTCATTCCTTATAATTGTTACTCCCGAACGCTTGGGTACTACATAAACCAGACTAATCCATTTGCTATCCGCCATAGGATATATGATTCCAGCATCTAAAAGTTTTAAAACTTCTTTTCTCACTGCTTCCATCATGTGTGAATTCATTCTTCTTTGTCCTTGTCTGACATGTTTACTGTCAAGTTCTAAATTGGTCTTATACATACACATAGTAGAACTTATTCCTTTATATCATCTATTGACCAACAAATTGCATCCTTATTTTTTTTAATATTTAATAAAGTTTTTTCCTGTTCAATATTAAGTTCAGAGTTTATTATAAAAGAAAATTTTTCATTTTCTCCTAAAAGAGACGTACTTTAAATGAGGTGGCAATTGTTTCAATTCTAATTTTGAGAAAACCTCAGGAAGATTTCATTCTTGCTATAGTCATCCAACTTATCTTGTGTAATGTCTTGCAACAATTCTTCATGCTCACTTATAGTATCATTTAGCACTGTCAATTCTTCATCTGCATTTCCTTTCTCTTCAAAAAACATAACGCTATTGACCTTACCATTTTCAAGCTTTTGTTGACAACATTCATCAACCATTTCATCTATATCATCAACACCTAGGCAGTCATTTGCTTCGTCTGGTTGGTTCATTAAATTCATGTTAGCTCCTAAATCAATCATCACTCTAACATGACATTAAATTCATGTTAGCTCCTAAATCAATCATCACTCTAATTTTCTTATTTTCTCCAAACCCAATTTCGATATTAAAACTGCTTGGATCCTTGGCTTTTTCAGGTAAGTTTTCTCGAAATACCGCATTAATATTTTTCATGGGATAAACTTTTTCTTCTGTAATAAACTTTCGTTTATTAGTTATCAGATCTTTAAAGAATTTAGTATATGAAGGCGAACTTCTTATAATTTCAAGCAAATGTAAATTAACAAGAATTTTGGAAAACATGTTATATATTTCTTCCGATTATTTTTCTAGTTTTCTTTTAAGAAGCCTACTTGGGAACGAAACAGGAGGTTCATAGGGAGGAGGAGGAATATAAGATGAGTGTTCTACAAAAATTTTCCTTCTCATTAATATCAGTTCTAACAAATTCCTTATTCAAAATAGGATTATCAGAGTCAGATTCGAAATGTACCTTATTGTCCACTTGCTTACCACTTCTAGTAGTTATCACATCGTCAGCATTCTCCATATGGTTCTGCACTTTGATGGAGGTAAGAGATTTAACTTCATCGAATAATTTCACCAAACTTCCTTCCATTGATTGCAGCGATGTTTTTGTTTCAGAGAATCTCTTTTCGTTTAATTCTTGAACTTCTTGGGATGTTTTCATGAGGCTCTCCAAACAGTTTTCTACCTGTTGTTGTCTGGAGTTCCATAAATTGAATTGTTGACTTCCATACAAGGGGATCTGGAGCATACTATTTCTGCAACTTCTATATTGTTCTCCTTCTATCGGATTTCCTTGATGAACTTGCAAAGCATTAACCTATTCATGCACTGAGTTTCTAGATGAACAACTGTAAGTAGAATGGTTGTTCATACCACATACCGAACAATTTTCAATCTCTGAAGTATTAAGTAGATTGGTGATACTCCTTACTTAAGTGGACACTTACTTGTTGTACCAATTCTTCCTGCGAATCTAATAAACATATATCACTTTGCTTACCTCGAGAACTTTTCTGATGCAAATTCCTTGATAAAATTTCAAAACTTGATGTCAGTTCCGAAGCAGTCATATCACCAATAAAACCACCTACTGCATTATCAACTAAAATTTAGTTTTCCAATGTCAGTACATCATAAAAAGATTGATTCACAACTTCCTCTAACAAACTATGATGGGGACATTATATTAACAGCAGTTTAAATCTTTCATATGTTTCATAAAAGATTTCATCTACATCCTGAGTATATTTTAGAATTTTAGCACGTAGGATGGATGTTTTCTCATGCGGATAATATCGTAACACAAACTCATCATATATCTCTTTCCATGTACCATATGATTGTAGGTTTAAAGACATAAATCATCTTTTTGCATTATCTTTCAAAGTGTACGAAAATCATTTTAATCTTAATTGTTCTTCTTTCGGTTCTTTTAATGGAAATTGATTTATTGTGTTGAAGTAATCTCTTATGAATGTAAGTGGGTTTTCAGAAGTCATTCCGTAGAATAAAGGGAGAAAATTATAATAAATTGGTTTCAGTTCATAATCCCTAACTTCTTCAGGTAATATTAAATAAGAGGGAGATTCTTCTATAGCTGGACTAAAGAGATCTTTCATTTTTCTAACAGGATTAACTAACTCAGCCATAATAAAACAGTAAACTTAAACTAATCGAAGCAAAATAAAATAAAGTAATCACAAAATAAAGTGTACCACAGTTAAGAAACTTAAGTCCCCGACAACGGTGCCACTTTTTGATCGCCCTGTCGCATGTGCTCAAAAAAGAATAAAAGTAATAATGCCTACTTACTGCTAATACTACTACTAACTAAATTAATATAGATAACGATAAGCACGATGTCGATCCACTGAAGACTTGAAATAAGTAAATTAACTGAACTAGCAATATTCTGTGAAATTGAGTTGAATTAGTTGAAGATATGTTTACTGAAAGTAAAACGAAATTCGAAATTTAAGAAGATCTAGGACACAGGATTCAATTGTTACTTCTATTATGCTAATTCCCTTTTGTATTGATTCTGTTCTTACGGTTGACTGTTAATTAGCAATGCATTTTACCTTCGGGTCTGAAGATACACTGCTAGTATTCTTCGATTTCGCTAAGTACTTAAGGTCACAATGCTAGACGACGCACAGAAAACCCTTGAAGCACATATGAACTAAGACAACCCTAATTTTCCTTATCCACTTGGGCCGCACCGCAAGACAAATTAGAGGATTGTGGTCTATCTATTGTATGAAATCCCTATTAGTCAGACCATAACATACAATTCATAATCATTCTTCGAATTAAACATTTTCAACTACTTAGTTGAAAGAACGCATGTCAGAACGATCACAATGTCAATAAGAACAAAAATTTTAATTGAAAGTATTATTATCAAAGCAAAATCAGATAGTAAGATTTACGTCCAATTCCTAGAAAGTGGAGTTTGGTTCATAACTTGGCTAAGCATAAACCCTAGAATAACAACTTACATATAGAATAATCTCTCTTCTACTTGCTTACTCTAAAATTGAATAAAATACGTTTATATAGACTGCCAGAAAGTCTTTACAAAAAAGCCCAAAAATCCTAAAACAGCAGAAAAAGAATATCCTTGGCTTTGCGCAGGCACGGGCGTGCCCAGCATTACTCTCTGATATTTTCCTGAACGATTTCCAATATTGTTCCTGATTTCATCCTTGGTCTTTGATCTCTTGTCAGAATAGCCATTTTTTGCTACAAAACAGCTTATTTCTCTTACTTTGGTGTTTTTCACTCGAAATTCCTGAAATATGCAAAACTAAACATACCAAGCGTAAAATTATGCATAATTACATCAAAATAGTCATAGAAATAGCACTAAAACATAGGCATATTTGAGTGCTATTAGCAGACCCAAAAGACAAAACCAAAATCCACTGGAGTATTAACCGAGATAAAGTTTTCGTTTCTCTCATCTCATTACTCATATTTTAACCCAGTGTGTTTTACCCAGTTTTGTTTCTTTATTTGGCAAGATAATCATGACATAGAAAGTACCTACCCTAACTAATATTCTATTTGTAGTATCCTTCTATGTCAAACGTGCAGGTCATCGCCGCTTGTTCATCTACTTCATAGATTTACGGCTTATCAACTCAACATTAAATGCAAGCATTAATGGCGAAGATTTTGAAGATCCAGCAGAAATTCAAAATTTAATGTTGGAGCTAAAAAATTCCAACGACACATTAGTGGCGCCTATAAATAGAAGCCTTGAGCAAAGAAGCAAGCTGGAGATTTTGGAGAATATTCAAGAAAGAAGCCCAAAAACTTAAAGAGAGACCTTAGCTTTAAAGACTTATTCTTATCCCCGGATCTATCATTCCGTCTTTATGAGTGTACTAGTTTAGAAATATTTCCCTCACTTAAACACTTTCACTACCAATTCTTGTAAGTGCCTCCCCAACATCTATTATTCTTGGAGGCACATTGATTGTCTAGCTTTACACCAAGTGAAACTTGTTCTAGAAAGAGAACCTAATCACTCCATAAATCCCCCAACCCTAGGGTTAGGCATTAGTTAATTGTACACGTGTGAGAATCCCCACTTTCTCGCGCCCTCGCCGATTAAGAATTTCGCTTAATCGCGTCACAAGAATTGGGAATGTCATAAGCCATTTTTGGTGCGGAAAGCTCGCATTGTTGATGTCGGGCTTCTCTTTAGTAACCACTCATTTCGCCACCCCCGTTTTTGTTTTAGGCTTTGGAAGTACAAGCCTTTGGGTTTTAGAAGATTCCTAGGTCCAGGGGCTAAGTTACGAATTGGGAAGAACCAAATCACCCAATTCAACCTAATCAAAGGTCTATAAATGGTATTCTAGCATGCAATAGTCTCTCAGGATTGGTCAATGGTTGATCAATGCTTCAAGAATGTGCCTTGGTGGTCAAGATGATGGGTGGTCAACTAGGATTTTAGGCTAAGTTAAGGCAAGTAAACATCACAAAGCATTTTAGCAAGGGGTAGCATGTGATTTATGGCATGAGCAAAAGGGTCATTTGCACATACAAGAAGATGGGGGCACAATAGTTCAATAGTTATGGATGGGAGATGAAATAGTCATTACTATATGTCACCCCTCAAATGCCTCTACGTAGCTATTTTGAAAGCTAGAAGATGACATTGGTGTTCATGGGATTTTATTATTTGCAAAGGGAGTAGATATTAGCACATTCTTATGTGACATGGGCTAGTAATCTCATAAAGTTAAGAATGATAATAAGGGACAAGGAGAGAGGATGAGATTCTAATCTCAAGATTAGGCCTCATGTGTTCACTATGATAACCTCTCAAGGGGATGAACCCTAACAAATCCTTAACACATTTATGCCCTCATTTCAAGATCATTTTAAAATCCAACCCAAAAAAGAGAGAGAAACATGGATTCAAGGAGAGTCATAAGAAAGATGTAGAAGAGGGAGAAAGAGGAAGAGGACCACACTCCCAAGCATTGTTTGAAAAAGATCTATACTTTAATCAAACCATCATGAAAGAGATCTCAAATAGAAGCATGCATATCATTTATAAAGGGGGTGGGTATAAAATTTCCAATAGAGCCTCACATGAGGAATCAAAACCCATCACATGGTAAGAAAATAGTAGATCTCAGATAAGCATTTTCACATAAGTTTAGATTCATGTGAAAACAATACAAGAAGCAAGAGATCTACGTTTTTACATTCTAGATCTATCAACAAACAATAGAGGAGGCTAGATATTATAAGAGATTTACCTACTCCCAAGGGTTTTTGATGAATGAAGGAGGTGAGAAGAAAGCCTTAAGCTTCAAGATCCCATGGCTCCTATTCTAGGTTGCAATCCTTTGGATTTCAAGGACAAGTGTATGAAGGCCTTTTGTGATTCATTCTTAGGATCAAGATTTGTAAGAAAGAAAGATGAGATGAAGAAGAGATTGATCCTTCTTGGTGGGTTTTCTCTTTAATGGATTCTCTTCTCCATCTCTCTCTCTCTCTCTAAACTTCAATGAGGAACTCACATAAGTTTTTTAGGGTAAAGATGAATTAGGGAATTTTTTGGAACCTCTTAGACCTCCTTTAATGAGATAAAGGAGTGTATATTTATAGGGCAAGGGTTAAAACCCTAGGGAGTAGTTTCCAGACGTCCTAGAAAGACCAAAATTGTCACGCCCCAATTCGCACCACCAATATATGACATGAGCTAAGGAATAATAATAACTACATGAAATATTTACATGACATTTCATAAAATACTTTTACCCTTCAACATATTACATCATACTAATATATCAATTACAATCCAAGTTCTTAAGGTAATTCTCTTACTTAATACTGCTACATCATAGCCATGTTTATTTATAAACAAACTATTCTTACAAATACTTATAATAGAACAACTACGCAGACCACCAAGGCTTTATCCTCCTACGCTCCTTCTTGGAATTTCTCAAACTCGGGTACGACCATGTTGCACTCGTACTACAGGCTACCTAAAATGTGGTCCACGGGGATGGGTCAGTCAACTCCGCTCAGTGATAGAAACTCCTACTTCCCACCTTACACATAATAGAATGATATGCATAACAGATATAGCATTAGTACATGATCATATTTCACAAAGCATTGTTATACATATAAGCAATTCACAATATCATATTAAGGATACGGCTTCAGATTGTTGATAATGTTCCTTGTGACTCCCATCAGACATGTCGGTCTCTCCCTATCACCACCTAAGCGATCACCAATACAGCATGGTACTTGGCGTTATACACCGTCAGGCCCATTCCAGGACCCTGAACAATGTACACACATATACGACTTCGAAAATCATGTTCCACGACGGGTCAGTACCCATCTGAGGCAGACCATGACTTTCCACAGCGAGGTATACCCCTTTTACACGGATTCTATGTTAGAATCATTCATTGTATTCATTTATGATCATTTCATTAACAACATTTCAACCATGCGATAAAGTACACATGGTTACACAATATCACATATATATGTTTTTTATTTCAACGTTACTTGGCATTTCAATTTCATAATATAACAGCAACACGTATCATTTTCCTCATAGCTTAATGAAAACACATAAAATATTGGCATGTAAGCAACTGATAAGATGTGTGAGAACCCCGTTCTCGCGCCCTCCTCTCTCGATTTCGAGAGAACGAATGGTCATCGGGCGTTTTCTTGGCGAGAAACTATGTGTATGTGTGTTGGGCTTCTCTTTAGTGACTACTCATTTATTGAGAAAATGAGAGTCGCCACCTTC
>JAOTQG010102551.1:0-13382 GCA_025631175.1 Iris virginica
CCTAGGGGTTTAGTAGCATTCATTCTTTTATCTTCTCAGTTCTTCAAGCAATTGCGCTTGTTGGGTTGATTAGCCGCTCATTAAAATCCTTATCAATCAACGTTCCTTCGTTTCCGTTGGAGAAAGGGTTCTTAATCACATATTGGTTAAGGGTTCTCTCATCAGATAGCTTTAGTTTAAGTACATATAGGATTTCAAAATATCAATAAGGCGGTTTATTAACAAGAAATCAACCATGGGTTAAATTTCAAAATATGGGCCTTTTTTATACATGGCAACAAAAAGAAAGAACAGAAGAATCAGACAAGAGTCAAAATCTCTTCCACTTCCAGTAGCTGTCGTCGTCGACAGGTGGATTACCGAATTTGTTTTGCATTCAACGAACCAACACGGCTTTGAACTCTAGCGGATCAGGACAGATTATTCTATAGATCTGCACGATCATAACATCCCGGCAAGCTTCTTCTCCGCCGCGGACGACGGTGCCGCCACTACACTCACCGGTCTTCGCAGCTCCGTCGTCACTTTAAATAGTTCCTCCGACGAAGACAATCGCTCCCCGTCGGCGCTGAACTACGGCGCTGAGTATAGCACCGAGGAAGGGAGAGCACAATGAACTGGTGCGGACGGCGATGAGGAGGAATAAAGAGAGAGATGGGAGTACGGAAGAAGAGATGAAGTGAAAATAGATTGGAGCGGCTGTTTAAGTGGGGCGTGGATGTAATGATTTTGCAGATCTAATCGAATGGATAGAAGTAATTCTTAGGTTCTTAGGGATATTTAAGTTCTCAGGGGAATAGGTCCCTATATATATATATATATATATATATATATATATATCAGAAATATGGTGAACTGACATTAACGTTCTGGAGAGATCAAGGCTTGTAATGGCTTATAATCTTTTACCATGTGTTGGGAACGTTCATCTTGTATCGCAACCATCAAGCCAGACGGAATATGAGTGATCCTAACAGCGCTATTAGTGGTATTTGCATGCTGACCACCCGAGCCACCTGATCTGTATGTATCAATTCTCAAGTCATCATTCCGCAACTGGACATCTACCTGAGAAAGCAGCAAATATAATCAAATTGAGGGACAGTTATATATAGCATGTCAGAGAACGTCAATTCAATTATGGTATCACCTGATCTGCCTGAGGGAGGATGGCAACAGACACAGCACTGGTGTGAACACGTCCTGCCTTCTCTGTTATTGGAACTCGCTGGAAGCAGAACAGTATTCATGATATATTGTGGTCGTAGTCAATTCACTATTAGGGAAAAGTAATGCACCTGTACTCGATGAACCCCACTCTCGAATTTCAGTTTTCCATACACATCAGCTCCCGATATTGCTGCAGTAGCTTCCTGAAGTGAGATTCTTTTTGTTAGAAGATAGTCCACAGCGAAAAACACATACATCCGACGTGACGAACTTCATCTTATGACGATTCCAGTTTGCCTAAGATGTGGCCAAATGTGAGATTTACTTATTCAAACAAACAGAAAGTACACCTTGTATCCCTTCATATCAGTATTTGTCACATCAATCACCTCAAACTTCCATCCTCTCTTCAATGAGTAACTCTCGTACCTGGTGTGTTCAACATCAAGGTCAAAATCTAAAATGAAGAATGGTTTATTCAATCAAACCAGATATTGCATGGGATGGAATCACAAATCTAGTTAGTCACATTTTGAAGATGTCCATGGCAAACAGAGAAGCCTCCTCCCCGCCAGTTCCTGATGCAAATTTTATACACATTATGGCAGATGATACACAGAACCATAATATGATCCACTTAAAGATTAATAGCCATTGATTATCCTGCGCAGATACCAAAATTTCTCAGAAACCGTTACCTGCTCTAACTTCCAAAATGCAATCCCTTTCATCAGCATCATCCTTGGGAAGTAGTGACTTCAGGAGAAGATTCTGCAGCTTCTTCTCGTCCTCTATTGCCTGACTCAGTTCCTCAGAAGCCATGTCCTGCATGTCTTTATCTTCTTGACATTCAACAATCAGTGACTGCAAACTCTCAATCTCCTACAGGCTCATGCACACACACACACAGAGAAAGATTAAAGCAGTCTTCCAGACTAAGAAATATATGGCATGAAAAATTGGAAACAATGAAGTCATGTAAAAGTAATAGAGACCACATTTGAGGGTTAAAAGATTTCAGGAAATGAAACAGAACTCCATGGATATCCGACATATAAAATATTTAAAATAACTTCCTTAATTTAAGTTTATTTGTGGCAAGGGTAAAATGGAAACTCAATAAACTAATTTTGTAAACAGAGGACTCCTTGGATGGAATATCCCAAAGTAGAAAGTGGGACTGCTTGAGTGGGAATGGAGGGAGTAAATAACTGTTTTTATCACATTATGACATGAAATTTTGTAAATTATGGGCATAAAGAAAATCAAAACTTCAACTCTTCAAATTTGTCTATAAAATCATGGATTCAACTGAAAAGCAGTACCAAAATTTAAAACCACCTTCTGTTTGGTTCTCAATTTATTAATAAGATCCACTGAACTACTGAGTTTCCGAAGCTCCTTATTGGCCTTTGCATACTCGGTTGGTGAGACTTCTGGCTGTCTTTAATCAATATACACATGATGAAGGAGCATTACAAGCAATTAGTACGAATATTCAACAATGAAATAAATCACGAAAAAGATGTATAGCAGTACTTACCAGGAGCAAAGCCCCCTCCCACCCAAAAAGAAAAGGAAACAAGAAAGGAAACAGAACTAGACAAAGGAGATGATTTTCAATAGCATAAGCCCTCAAAAATGTCTTTAATTAAGTTGTATCCAGGAATGGATCTTTTCTTGAAGTTCCAAGTTTTATTAAAAATGAAGCATAATTTGATAGAGGCAAGTAACAACATAGTATTAAAACTTCATATCTTTTAATCCACAATGAGCCCTATGTTGAACTAAGACTTAACCCCGTTGCATTCTGATACAAATTGATGAAAAAGCCTGAAACGTTTATCCAATTTTCGATTACCAAAACGAGTGGAGTAGAATTTTTTACCAAAAGTAGAAGGATACTTAAAGGCTTCGTGGTATCATAGCTCAAGTATTTTTTGGGCATTGAGATGGCTAGAAATTCCTCTGGTATTTGCATGCATCAGAGAAAGTATACTCTTGATCTTGTGGCTGATACAAATCTGATCAATGCTAAATCCTTAAAGGTGCCTATAGTGCAACATCATGGGTTAAGTGAAGAACAGGGTGCTCTTATTGATGATCCTAATGTGTATAGAAGATTGATTGGCAGACTTATATATATGACTATCTCAAGACCAGATATTGCCTATGCAGTTCACATTTTATCTCAGTTTATGGCCTCTCCTAGGCAACCACATATGGCTGCTGCTCTTACTCTTGTGAGGTATTTGAAAGGTACTATTGATCAAGGGCTTCTTTTCTCATCTGCTAGCTCATTGACCCTTACAGCATACTGTGATGCTGATTGGGGATCTTGTCCCTCCACAAGGAGGTCTCTAGCAGGGTATTATGTCCTTCTAGGTTCCTCTCTTATTTCATGGAAAGCAAAAATGCAGCACACTATTTCAAGATCTTCAAGTGAAGCTGAATACAGGTCTATGGCTAATGCCACGTGTGAATTAACTTGACTGGTTAGCTTACTCATGGACTTTGGGGTTTCTCAGTCTGCACTGTGACAACAAGGCTGCTATCTACCTTGCTTCCAACCCAGTTTTCCATGAAAGATCTAAACACATTGAAATAGACTGCTACTTAGTGAGAGACAAACTCAAGGCTGGTTTTCTTCTCACTAAACATGTTGATTCTGCTCATCAACTTGCTGATCTGTTTACCAAAGCTTTGCCCTCCTCTCAGCTGCAATTTCTGTTGTCCAAACTGCAGGTGTTCAACTTGTTCACACCCTCCAGTTTGAGGGGGGATGTTAGTACTACTACGGTTAGACATCAGACAACTCCAAGGGTCATCAGATAACTCCATCAAGACACCTCCATCAGACAACTCCAATGATCATCAGATGACTCCATCAGATGACCGCAAGGGTCATCAGACAACTCCATCAACTCCATCAGATGACTCCCTTCAAGGGTGTTAAGTGTCAGTTTGTTATTCTTGAGGAGCTAAGTGTCTGTTAGTTGTTAGTTAGTATTTTTACCGCACATTATTGATATATCTGTAACAAACTCATATCTCTTGTATTCATTAAAAATAGAAAAGCTCAATTCATTATTTCTCTCTCTAGCTTCTATTCTCCCAAATACCAAATTATCAGATGACATATAAAAGTTTGCATATATAAACAATGAGTTTATGTACCTGACTTATTTGAGCCTGAAGATCAGCACTTCGGTGTTGGATAGCTGATAAACGCTGATCCATAATCTTGATCAGCTCCGGGGATCGCAACTCTGGAGCTGTTAAAAGAAAAAGAGTTGAGATGGGTTGGGTTGGGTTGGTGCAAAATAAAAAATGTAGCAGTAATGTAAGGAAGATTCTTCAGGATTTCATTTATATGCACTTAATCTTCGATTACTTTTCTGTTTACTCCCCCACCCCCGGGCCGGGCCCTTTCTCTATATGTTTCAATTTAATTTGTTGTGAATCTTGCTCTGAAATGGGTATTAGTGATGTTGATTATGTTTCTCTAATCTGTTCAGTGACTCTGGTTGTGAAAGTGGTAAAAGAAAATGGGAAAGGGAAAGAAAAGAAAAGAAAGGCAGAGCTCACCACAGGAGGAGAAGAAGAAATTGGACACGGCTGCTGCTAAGGTAGTAGTGGAAGGAGGAGGAGGAGGGCTACCCGTTCCCAGAATGGCGCTCCGGCGTCTTCCAAGGCCCAGCAGAAGTAAAGTGGTGCGAAGAGCTCCTCCATTCCTCCCTAAAACCGCTCCTCCAAATCCCAATCCCATTTCCTCTGTTTATGTTTCTGTCTTTTTCCCAATTCCAGAGTTGGTCAGTTCAGTCGCTTCTCAGAAGGGCCTTCTCCTCTCTTCTCCTCTCTTCTCTTCTCTTCTCTTCTCTTCTCCTCTTTCGTAAATTCGCTCTACGACTCTACCCTAATTCCCTTTTCTTTTCTTTTTTTTTTTCCCTTAAGCTTTTCGTTTTATGTATACACATTAATTTTAGGAAGCGATTATTATCAAGTACATAAATACTAAATAGTATAAGTACATATTTTTTTTAAAATTTACTCACTGTAGCTAAGTACACCCACATTTTTATATTACTCCCTACTAAAATAATAATAATATTATTCCTACTCTACACATTAATCTTGCATCTTCTTCTTCATTGAGAAAAAAATTTAAGTCAAATATTCTTTTCAAAAATTTATTCTTCATAAAATTTTCCTAAATTCTTCCAAAATTTCACAGTAAAACAGAGTTAATAAAGTTGATTTAATTATTTTAAAATAGAATCATGTATAGCCATTGGAGTTCTGGACTGAATATGGCTCAAAGTGCTATATGAGCGGTATGGAACTTGGAGATTTGAAGATGAAATATTTGTGTGAATCTCGTGTATAAACGATGTTCTTAAAGTGATAAACGTTCCCATTATTTACTGTCAGGTATACGGCATTCCATTTCTAGGATTAGATTAACACCCAAAGAACTACGATCAGCAAATATCGAAATTTTTCCTTAAGAATTTAAGAAAGTTGTAGAGTATAAGAGAGTAGAAATGAGAGAGTTCAAGTGTCCCTAAACACTTCTTGAAACTGAATATATAGGCTAAGTTATGTCACTTCCCAACAGTTGCAATCAATGGTGGTAGCCGTAAGAATTCAAAATTTATCAGAAGACAGCTCTATAGCGAAGTTAGAGCTAGTAACTCTATAGCTTAATTTCTTTAAAACTGCCATAACACCTCTTCTTGAAACGACGTGACTATTCAGTTCAAAAAAGTAGTCATTAGGACCTCTATAGCGAAAAGTTCTGCACAAGTTTTCCAAAATATTAGACTCTCAGTCAAAGAGTTCTATAGCGAAGTTTTAGCTATAGAGTTCTGTAACCTTAAAATTTGAAATTTTTACAACTTTTCTTTAATCCTCAATATAGGATATTGATACTAATTGATACTTATGAACTCATTTTTTCCTTTAACATTGTCATCTATTTTAGAAAATTCCAACTCAAAGTCACATAGATCAATTGATTCCTCCTCGTGAGGGCAGCCAACATCAAAGTAAATCCAATCCTTGTTCCATAGCTAAACGATTTCCTAACGGTAGAATCCTTGTTGACTTCATCCGATTTTCCTTCCTCAAATTCCTCAATAGATTTCGAATCAAAATGACACGTATAATCCCCCTCCTCGCTCCTACCCTCATTAGCGTCGCGATTCAACAGTCAAAATTTTCTTCAGAAAATATTGTCCTATATATCTTTTTTTCCATGAATTACTTTATATAGAATATCAACTCTTTTTCAACATTGAAAGGAAAAAAGTTTAATGCATTGCATTAGTTAATTTATTTTAATTTAAAAGGGTATAAAAGACTTTTTAATTAAGTTAAATTTATCACAAAATTATGTATATTAAATTAAGTATTTTTGTGTTTTACAAATAGCCGCTCTTTACTTTTATAATTGAAATCTAAGTAAACGAGGTACCAAATTATTACTGTATTTTTTTAATTAATTTTATAATATTTTTTTATCCATCTCTATCTTACTTTTTACTTAATTATTAAAAAAAATTAAAAACTAAATAAAAAAATAATCCTTCCAAACGCAATCTCAAATTTTCACTCAAACAAAAAACTTTCTTCAATAACTTTGTATAGAAAAGCAAAAATAGTAATAATAAATGATATCAATTTATTTGTTTTTCTTATCGATTCTTTTATATGTTTAAAAATCTACACAACTCGATTCATCCAATTAGGTACTACAGGGAGGGATGAAACCAATTTGAAATATGACCCACAAAAAAATACCTATATATGAAACCGATGATCATAAGAATAGCAAGCATGCAGTACGTACCTATATTATATATCATCCAAAGAGAAATCATTTATTTGTGCTTTTAGCATGCATGTACGCGATACCAATTGCTTGGATGCATTTGAAGCCTCGATCGATATGACTTGCAGAAAAAAGCTTATTAGCTAGGTTTGTCGTCCGTTTTCGTAACAAATTAATTAATGGTCCATCATGTATATATTGATGTAGGAATTGATTGAAACTTTAGCATGGGCTCATGAACGTACACCTTCAGCTATTTTTATTCATTGGGCAGATAAATTGGTGGCCCTTTCTATTCCATTGATTTTCCAAGCAAAATTAATTGGATTAATTAGCCCCTTTTTCTGTCGATTATATATTTATTTAGGCGGCATTCTTGATTGCCTCTATATCAGTCAAATTTGATTCATTTTTATTTGGAATGCTTTGTCTACGCGATCATCGCATTGCTTTCGATGGAGAAGAGATCCACCTTCTTCTATTTCTACATCAAATTTTCAAAGGTATCGAAGCCTTGAATAGGAATACTATATATATTTCCAAGATTGAATTTCATAATCAAATGAACCACGTAATTGTAAAAAATTAAAATTGGATTTTTTAGCTACGGGTCTAACAAGAGATAAATTGGGATATGATTCGAAAGTATCTCCCCCTAACAATTGGGCGTGAAAGTTTCCTTTTACCCGGCTCAAGTAGGTCCAAATGAAGAAAGAGAAGGAAGTTCTCGTGTTCAAATTTTAGAAATCTCTTAAAATCTACCCTTTACTCAAATTTTTAGCAAACACAAAGTAAAATTTTCATTGATTCCATCTTCCTTATCATTTAGGCGTTTCTGAATGAATTCTTTAATTAATTATGACAAAAATGCAATATAAAACTCTTGAGTAGTTTACGTCTCCTTGAATGATGAATCGGAGCTACAAAAATAACTTTGCCTAGGGTTGAAAATGCCCATGTCGCCACCACTTGCCGCCTATATATTCCACATGCATACGGCTCATAAATTTGCAATATAGCATAGATCATTTTATTAATAGCATTTATTCAAAAATGCAAATGTATTAACACTATTTTACATAAAGAACAAACAAGTCTCATCTATATTTAATGAAGGTTTTGGGTTATTTTTCTCATTTTAACATGATATCAGAACATATTCTTTACACACCCCAACGTCCTTCCTCCGCACCACCAAACTGACCAAAAAGAGTTTGCATGGTAAGCGAGGACGAGAAAATGTATTGAGGACGCTATCTGACTATCCCATATAGAGACAAACAAGAATCATCTAGACTTAAACTTTAACAATTTTTTTGGAGGCTATATATTTTGTTACAAAAATATTCTCAGATCAACCCATTGAGTTAGTTGGCCAACTCAAACTCTCAAGTTCCATTACGCACACCTACACCCACGCCCGTACCCGTACCCGTACCCGTATTCAAGCATATAAGGAAGTACAGTTTATACATCGTACAGCAGAAATCAAAGAGCAGAAAACCAAAATTTAGAAAAAATAATGTGGATGATCAATATATATGTAATCTCTTGAGCGAGCTATATATATATATATATATATATATATATTAAGTAGAGTACAGTACAGTAAAACAGCTCTACTAGTACAACTGAACTTTTCATCAGTATCACAGACAGACAGGCAGGCGCATGCATGCATGCATGCGTGCAACAAACTCTCAAAACATATTAGAATTTGTGTGAGAAGCCAAGATTGAATGGCACCCCCGTCGATCTCAACCAGTTTTCTCCCTCGATGAAATGCCCCGCCGTGTATTTCACTGCCTCATTCGGGTTTCTCAGCACGTGCAATGTCTTCCATGGAACCCTCCTCTCCGTTCCTGCCCCTCCCCCTCTGTTCCCATACTCTACGTAGTTGCAACTTGTCTCGTGTGCCACCTTGGGCCACGGCATCCACCCTTCCGGGTGAATCAAATCCCCCAGCTCGCTCTCCATTATCACCGTCGATGCTAATGGCTTCCACGGCCTCCCCAAGTACACGTTGTACTTCTTCCTGTACTCCCTCTCTGCCAACAGTTGAGCCTCCCCCACTATCCTACTGTTCTGAATCACCAATCCGTCCACACCATTGGCCAACATTTTCCCATCTGCCGTTACCACCAGGTTGTTCTGTCCAGCCTCCGGTCTCCTCACCACAATCTCGCTGTTCTGGATGAGGGCTGCCCCCATGCCGAAGATGAAGTCAATTGTCCCAGATATCGTACAGTCCCGGTAGAATTGTCGGTAATTCTGGTACAACAGGGTATCTTGGTACCCTTCCATCCTGCAGTTGAAGATAACCGCAAAGTCTGACATTACTCTTAGAGCCACCGCCTGATGTCCCTCCGGCCCTGCGGTGTTTTGGAACGTCATCGATTTAGCTATGAATCCTCTACCTTCAGCCGCTGCGCATATATATATACATCGATGATGATCAGTTCACTCTAATCATAAGAAATTAAATGGAAACCCATGTACTCTCTATTAATTTAATTATCAGATCATATATGCTGCAGCCAGCTTCAATATACAGGTACAGTAGTTAATTTGGGATGGAGCAATATTAAGGGAGTAACATACTGAAACTAACAGCTGGCTACGTAAGTAGGTACGTACCAAAGGTGGCAGTATCAGGAGTGGCGAGGTTCATTTTGTTATTCTTCCGTCCCGTGACAACCGTACGTTGTCCATCTCCATAAATAAGCACATTCTCTTGGTTTCTGGCTACAAGGACTTGCTCCTCATAGATTCCGGCCTTGACATAGATGATATATCTCTTCCCAGATGGCATCGGGATCTTTGGGTACGCTGCAAGAGCTTCATTAATGGTTTTAAAATGCCCGCTTCCATCTTTGGCGACCACCACATCAGGTTTCATGCCTTCATTTGGCAATGTCAACAGCCTACGGTCAGCAGCCCGAAACCATGCCGGATAGCCCTTGGTATCGACTTCATCATGATGAACGTGAAGGAGCTTGCGAGAGTTGAGATTCATATTTGATACAACCTGCCCCAGGTCGAACCCTTTGATGATTTCAGAGATTTGTGCGACAATGTCAACAGCATTGGCTGTAAGGAGGGTGGCATTAACCATGCTGTTCTTAATGGAGGTCTTGTATTCAGGATTCACAACAGCGCCCGTGCATTGTTGTTGGAAGCTGTAGACGGCAGTGAGCCAGGTGAGGATGTCTTGAACATGATGGCCCTGCTCCTCCATTTTGCTCTTGTCTACTGTTGACAAGGATGAATCGAGATCTTCGACCGCATAATTCAACAACTTCTCACATTCCTCAACCCCCATGCTGCTGCGCTCATCTTCGTCCTTGTCTACTTTATGGTCACCGACTACTTGCAACGCCTTATTCACCTCAACTTTGGCTGCCTGTATTGCAGCCAAGACAAAATCCTTGGGGGTGGCGCTTTCATTCTTTGCAACAGTGCCGAGGCTCCACTCACAAGCATCCTTATGGACGGTTTGAGCACAGATGGCCATCATGGTCCTCATGGCAGATGATGAACTTTTGTTGTCCGTCTCATTCTTATTGTCGCCACCAGAAGAATGATTGGCATTGCTCACAATGGCTACTATGCCTGCAACGGCACCGACTACAAGAATCAAAGACACCACGGAGATTACTACCTTTTGGGCTACCATTCTTGATCTCTGGTCATAGATACAAGTAGTATCACTTTTGATTCACTCTACTTATTTGTTGTTTGGCCAGCTAAGGCTACGGCGCATGTACCCTTATCAGCCCTGCGGACAAACAACAACCAACGTAATTCAAGAATGGAGCTCTCAAATAGGAAACAGAGAAGAAAAGATTACCGTAATTCAAGAACAAGGTTTTTTTTTTTTCTTTTCTGAAGTGTGAGGGGAAGAGAAATATACGTACGACAATTACGGTGTACGTATCCCCCTCTCACTCGGCTAATTTAAAGGGGCCTTTGACATGTTGACCAGTTTTGTACGGTGGAGCAAGGAGAGGAGAAATTTGCACAGAACGGAGAGATCTACATTTCAGAAAAAAATCATCTCCCCTCTCTAGCTCTGTCTTATGTTTTACAGAAAATTCGGTCAAGAGCACTCTCTGTCTGTCTCTTTGAGATTATTTTCACCCCCACCAATTTCTGTTATGGTTAGTTACCCATGACATGGTTGCCCAAACATTTAGCAAGCTCAGTCAATTGGCCTCATCCATTTTATTCACTCTGCACAAATCATTGGCCTACCCAACTTCACTTGCAAAAACGAATAGGAAAAGTCATGGGCGTGAGAGATATACAATCCTCAGGTCTCAGTAGCACAGGTAATCGAGTCCTCAAGACAGATTTCAGATAAACCAAATGCAAATAATGTGATATTATTGAATATTTATTTGTAATTGTTACAAAATGAATACACCGCAACATTATCTGAGACTGATTATTTGTACATACAAATTGATGTAGACTACAAGGTAATTATACGATATCCCTGTTTAACGTCAAGGAAGAAAAGGATTATGAGAAGGGTGTGCCTCCTTCTGCCTTCTGTAAGCCCTGGTAAAATAGAGAAATATATAAGTAAACCATAAAATTAATATCTCGCAGTTTTGACATTCTACACATCCTTGTAACTGCTTTCGATAAGTAAGAAATGGTCAAATATATATATATATATATATATATATATATATTTGGTCTTCAACTTTCAAAATCCACCTGATAGCATTTGATCCACCTAGAGCAACTGTTCCCAAAACAAGGAAAAGGAAAGGTACTCCAATGAAAGCATGATATTTTCTCCCTCCCTGTGTCCTCGGGACTCCTGTTTTCACAACTCGAGAATAATATGTACCTATGACAACGATTATGTGAGACATGACATCTGAAAGCATTAGCAACCAATTTCTCTGAGAAATTAGAACTCTACCTGCGGCTGCACCTTCCAGTTTTACACCTGTAAGAATGGCCCATTGTATGAGATTTCAGACAGCATTTTTGTGCATAGAAATATACTTTGAGTTCCCCTAGCATTGTTTGCAAACTCAAAGCCACAATGAGACATCCTATTGAAAGTCAGTTGGAACTTGGAACCACTGAAAAATGGCTGTCTTACTATTCTGATTAAGGGTCCTTAAAAGTCAAAGCTACAGCGGATAGAGCTTAGGCTGTTTTTATTTCTCTTAATGCCTTTTGGCTTCATTGTAATTTTAAGGGTCAGTCTTCCTTTATCCCCTCCAAATTCGTTGGGTTTAGGCTGGATTGTCTCCCCTATGTTATATTTCCTTAATTTTATCAATAAATTTCACAGAGTTTCGTCTCTGTTTCCTTAAATAATAAAAAATGTCTCAGTTTCAAATAGAGAGGAATTACATATTGAAAATGCACAGCTCACCTCAACTTCACCCCCTGTCCCAAAAAATATATGGAAGTGAATTCTCAACCCTTTTTCACCATCCATTTGTGTCCAAAACAATATTTCTAACATTCGAACTTAATGAATTCACATATACCACTCACCATGTTTATTGTCCACTAGCAATGCAACACTATCGATGATTATGTAATGTGCTATTAAGATATAGCGCATATGTGTCTAATGAATTTCAATATCATTCATATTTCTTTTTTTTTATGGACAATCATGTTGGGACATAGCGTGTATCAATCAATTAGTAAGGCCACGTTAGTCCATTGAGGTTAAGTCACAGAAAGACAAACAAATTCACTTCCCAGTCAATAGGGGAGTCTGCAATCATGGATGGCTAGGGGAGTTGTAAATTTACGGAACACTATAGAGGATTACCAGACTGCAGACGTGTGTAAGCTTCTGAAATCTGCGCGAATTAACAGTCACGGATTCAGGCGTGGAATAACAACATACAAACAGTAAGACGGAGCACAACAACAGGGCGATGCAGCTGGATTATATATTACGGCCAAAAAAGGTGATGAGAAAATCACAAACTAAACTGGTACGAAGAGTGCTTGCATGCTTGATAAGTTGGTGAAAGTAAAAGATTACCAATTTGAAGCGACACTCTGCACGACCCTTTTCATGAGTTGGAAAGCGATCAGGATGAGTTTCCCAAACTTTCTTTTTGTAAGCTTCTTTAACCTAGCAATGTGCACAATCAAGAAAAACACTTGAGCAAAGTGTGTTTACAAACAAAAAAAAAAACTTGACCCTTGAGTCTTGACCGATCTTCCCTATCAAGATACTAGTTAATGCCCGTGCCCGAGGGCACGGATGGCATTTTCGAAATTTTTAAGTAGTAATGCCCGTGTCCGAGCTCGAGGGCACGACGCCGTTACGCCCCAAAATAAGTATCGAATCGAACTATGTATTTTTTTCAAAGTTAATTTAAATTTA
>JAOTQG010102562.1:0-13381 GCA_025631175.1 Iris virginica
TTATGTTTGCCTACTAATCCATGGTTAATTGTATAAGACCCAACCATGAATTAGGGTCCAAAAATGGGGTGTCTACAAGTCCTTCCATGACTTGGATAATGATGCTTGAAGGATGACAAAGAAAATGAGTTTTCGTCCTAAGCTTTTACATAAAAGCACAAACATTCCTTTCTTTACATGACTAAAATGAAAATACTTTCTTTTCATTTACATGATTAAAATGTGACCCTTTTCTCTTGAATGAATAAAAGTGTAAGTAAATGATGATGAGAAAATGCTCACCTCTTTTTGCATCCTTCTTGAATCCCATGTAATCAACCAACCAACCAATTGGAGACATGCATGCTAGAACCTCATTAAGAGACCGAAAGGGAGAATTGGTTGCCTAACCCCTTCCTGATTCGTAACTTAGCCCCCGAACCTACAATCTCTTACATTTAAAAGGCTTGTGCTTCCGAAGTCTTAAACCCAAATGGAGGTGGCGACTCTTAATTTTTCAAACAAGTTGAGTGGTCACTAAAGAAAAACCCGCGTCGTTCCAAAGTTCTCATCGTATGTGCCCAATAACACATGTTGTTCATCCAAGGAAAATCAACAAGTCAAATTCCAAAACCAAAGATTTTATATCCTTGGGGCGCGAGAACGAGGGTCCTCATAGTGGCGACTCCGCTGGGGACATCATAAGAGGGCTAAACTTTAGAAATAATGTTCTTGCAAGCTTATTTCTTATAATTGCTCAATTATTGGTTGATTGTTTTACATGAATTGTTTGCACTTATCATATTCAATTAGATCATTTGATCAACATGAATGCTTTGCCATGTACAAACTTGGGGCTTAAAGCTCACTTACATGTTTAATGCATACTTGCTTCATTGTTGGTCAATTCTTGGGTTGGTAAGCCCATTTGGTCTCATTCTTGGGTAGTAAGACCCTAAGTACAAATCAAAGATGATTCAAGAAGAAAAAATCAAGATAAATGCTCATGCTTGCAAAAATTGAGGTACCGAGGTCTAGGTCTCAAATTTTCTTCCATCTCATCATTCCTTTGCATCTTTATGTTTTCATCACCCATGCATACTAAGCTAGATAAAATCAACCCTTACTTGCTTAAATACTTGCTTGATGAAAAAGAAAAATAAAAAAAAATTCTATTCTTTTCTTCATCTCACCTCTTTAAAGGTCACACATTCTTTGTGACTAAACATGATCATAGTTGCGAAAATATTTTTCAAAAATGTTTTCTTAAAAACTTTGATTTCTTCTCCCCTTCAAAAATTTCATTTTTCCCTATCTCCTTAGATACTGCACACACAATGATAAGTACTCTTGAGTCTACCATCACAAAACCCGATGGCTCCTTTGAAGGGATGCCGGATAATAAAACCGACGCCCGACCAACGAGACTATCCCTCTTCCCCCCATCACTAACAACGGATAAGGGAAGTGTAGCATGGCAACCCGAGTCAATACCAAGCACATAGTCTTAGGACACGTGTTGAAGACCGGCCGGTTTATTTGTCTTAGAGATTTCCAATCAATCCAAATGGGTTAAAAGAAAGAGAGGCATGGTTAAAATAAGTCAAAATGATCACTTATACACAAAATGCAAAAGAGAGTCAAAGTGATCATAAGCCAATAAAATAAAACGAGTCATGGTTAAAATGAGTCAAAATGATCACTCATACACAAAATGCAAAAGAGAGTCAAAGTTATCATAAGCCAATAAAAGAAAAAAGAGTCACGGCTAAAAAGAGTCGAAGTGATTACTCATTCACTTAAAATGCAAAAAAGAGTCAAAGTGATCATAAGTAGTAGTCTTGGTTCAGAAAAGAGTCAAAATGACCACAAAAAAGAGTCAAATACAATGGTCATGAACCAATAGAAACATTAGCTTGATTGGCAATCTTAGAGACACGACATAAAATGGTAGGATGGTGGATCCCCGAAAGGGCATAGAACTCTTGCCCAAGGCTTGTCCGGCCTTTGGGGTGTCGATGTACAGGTGGAACACAAGAGGTCTATGTCTTATAGAAGGAATCCACTATCCCAAGTTGTCCAATGACCCAAAACGGACTTTACCCGTCCGGCCTACTTAGGTTTTGGTTGTGTTGCATACATGCTTTCATGAATTGAATGTATAAGATGAGTTAAGTAGAACCTCTTACCATTAACCCTTCACCTCAAAGCCTAAAACACCTTCCTCACGTACCTCTCAGCTTTTCCATACCACAAGTTTGAGAGATCTTCGATGAGGAGCGCAACATTCGCAATCTTCATCAACTATAAGCTCGATTTCATCTTCTTTAACGCACTACTCAAGATGTCCGAGGAAGAGATACCACTCAACTCGTCAAACCGCATTTGTTTATTCAAAAGGCTTGTGCTTCCGAACCTACAATCTCTTGCATTTGTATGTGCGATGAGAACTTTGGTACAATGCGAGTTTCTCATTAGTGACCACTCAACTTTTTATGAAAAATTGAGAGTTGCCACCACCGTTTGTATTTAAAGACTTCGAAAGCACAAGCCTTTTAAGTGTAAGAGATTGTAGGTCCGGGGGCTAGGTTACGAATTGGGAAGAGGTTAGGCACCCAATTCGCCCTTTCGGTCTCTTAATAATGTTCTAGCATGCTTGTCTCCTATTGGTTGGTTGGTTGCTTACATGGGATTCAAGAAGGATGCAAAAAGAAGTGAGCATGGTTTCATAATCATGTACTTACATTTAAATCATGCAAGGGAGAAGAATGTACATTTTGTTCATGTGAAAAGGAAGAAAGAGTATTTACATTTTATGTAAAGAATATACATTTTAGTCATGTATTTGAAAGAAAAAGGCTTACACTTTAATCATGTAAGTTAGAAAAGAATTTACACTTTAGTCATGTAAATAAAAGAATGTCTATGCATTTTATGCAAGGAAAACTTAGGAGTAAAACTCCTTTCTTTGTCATCCTTCAAGCATCATTATCCAAGTCATTGAAGGACTTTGGAAATAATACTATCATTTATAGGATACTTTGGAAAAACATTAGTATGTTTTGAGAAAGAACTTATATGTGCAAGAAGATGTATGTATATTAAAAAGAGATGGCCATTATCACTAGATTAGGATTGGCTCTTAGGGCACATTTGATAGGGTTCACTAATGAAGTATAGTATTATTAGTGATTTTTTATAGATGTTTGATAGCCATTTAGCTAAATTATTATTAATACTAGTAAATCCGGATAAGCCACTTATACCTCCATTTACCCTTATTAATAATACCTTGGTGGAGGGTGGTATTATTTATACCCCGTATAAACAAAACACGGAAATCTAATTTTAGTAATAAGTTGTGTTAATAATGTGTTAATAATTGTGCTACCAAATATCAAATTATTATTAATTAGTATTAATTATTATTAGTAACCTTACTAATAGTGGCCTTATTAATAATACTACTTATACCCCCTAATCTCATACCTCCTACCAAACGTGTCCTTAGTGTATTCATCTCTTTGAGACTCCAAGTAGTGAGATTTGTAATCCCAATCTTGGAGGACATGCACTTTATGTGCTAATATATAATACAAATCAACTCACAAGTAGTGAGATTTGTAATCCCAATCTTGGAGGACATGCACTTTATGTGCTAATATATACAATATATATATAAGCAAGATTATAGAAGAAGTATTTGAAAGGAAGTAAACTCAAATTATAATGAAAGATGAACACATAATACCCACTTGGTTTATTACCAAGTAGGGTTTCAAGTTATTTACATAGTAGTAAATGAAAGATAGCTTGTACAAGATTTAAAAGAGGAGGAGTAAACTTACCTACTCCCAATGGGCTTGGACAAGTGGGTTATGAAGGAAGAACACTCCTTTGTTTACGTGGATTGAGTTAAAGATGGAAGAAGGGAGTGAATAAGCTCAAGTTAATGAACTATCCTTTTTTTTTTTTTTTAATGAACTATCTTTAATACCTTCTAACTCATAGTACTCTTGATGATAATGTGTTTATGAGTGGTTGAGAATGCTTGTGTTCTTGATGATGGTGTTTAATGGATGAGAGAGAGAGAGAGGGTTGATTGATGAGAGTGAGTGGGATTTCTAGCAAATGATCAAGAGGTTTAAGAGAAGTAAATGCTATAACTTCTCAAGTGATCAAGGCTTTCTCAAGGTTATTCAAAAGTTGTTGTAAGGAGTAAATATAGTGGTATTTATAGGTGGAGGAGGAGTGTCCAGCCTTCTTTGGAAGCTTAAAATATCAAAAATACCCCTGGGAGTAAATTTGAGTTTACCCTTTTGCCCTTTTTAGAAAAAGGCATAAATTTCAGAAACAGCTCACCTAGGCTGGACCGGCCAGAAATGGGCCAGTTCGGCCCATGTGAGGCTGACTAGATTTTTGGCCTTTTTCTTTGCCAAAATGAGTTACAACCTATTGGCCAATGTTCCTAAGTGTTTAATAATTACATTCTTTAATTGCACATTATTTAGCAAGGTTGATTACTCTTCCTCCATTCTTGGTATGCTCTTGTCTCCTACTTGGGAGTCTTGATTGGATGATTAATTTGTGAGAGAAAATCTTCTCTTTTGTCTTTTCCTCCATTCATCATACAAAATAAATTATTACACCACATTAGTAATGTAAAAGTGCAACATTTGAGTATGTATATTTATTCAATGTAAGTAACATAATTATTAATGTTACTTGGGCTCTTAAATTTATTTAAAACTCTCTAGTAAAACATTTTATTTAGTAGGGTCAAAAATCGGGTGTCTATAGAGCCCCTCGGCGACGATGCTTGCGCAGTTGATTAACGAGCAAGCAACGTCGTCGATATGATCGGACCACCATTTTTGGCCCGAAAGTGGTCGAACCTCTCTTGGGGGTTTCCTACGTATTCTCGTTTAAGAGCGAGAAATTAGACCACGCGTAGTTCACGGAAATGAAAAAATTGCTTCTTTTAAAAAGAATTTCCCTGTCTAAGAGCGGGAATTTTATTTTGAAGAATTTTTGAGATCGGCGTGGTTTCGTTTAAGAGCGAGAGCTTTAGCCGAAAAACTTTTGCAAAAAAGGACGTGACTTCGTTTAAGAGCGAGGATTTTAGCCGAAAACCTTTTTTATGCAAAATGTAAGCAAGTAAAATGCATGAATTTATTGAATGATACGCCGCATCATTTTGGTGTAAACGGAATTGAATTTGGCAAAATTTTGGCCTCTTGGGAGCACGTTCAGGACTCCGGGGGATATTTGAAATGCACCAAAGGAGATGAGGGGGTGAGGGTGTAAATTCCCCACCTACCCTTGACCAAGGCTGGCCAACGGGAGAGGGGAATCCCTCAAAATCCGCCCCCCTCTCTCTCTCTCTCCCCTTTATTACTTCCTTATCTTCTTTCCATTTCTTCTTTCTTCTTTACCAAAAACCTCCATTAAAGACCAAGCTTCCAAAGATCCAGCTCCTCTTCACGAACCTTCATCCAAGCTCATCAATGGCTTCATCAAGTAGAGCTAGGACCAACAAGAACATTGGCTTAAGGAGGAACCAAAGGGGGCATGCCATTCAATACCCAGTTGATGCTTCCAACCTTCATTCGGATTTCTCGTTTCATGCAATGGCTAAAAGGGCTCTCAATTGTTGGTCCCACTAAGCTCAATATAGGCTAGAGGGGGGAGGGTGAATAGCCTATTTAAAAATCCTTTCTTAAAACAGATAACTTAGAAAATTCTAACCCTTGAATTAATGAAAAGGTTTTAGTGTAGTGGAAGACTAATGAATTTGCTAAGTAATGATTTTGCTCAGAAATTTTTTGATAAAAGTTATGCTCGATTGGATGCCTTGTGAAGAAACAAAGTCATCTGATCCTGAAGGATTTCGGATAGCCAGATAGAAATAAAGTAATCAAAACAGAAAGGAAATGCAGAATGTAAAGCACACATGATATATTGAGGTTCACTAACTAACTGGCTAATCCTCTACTTAGCTAGTCAGACTTGGATTTATGAGAGAGATCCACTATTTATCCTGTCTATTACAAGTGTCAGCCAACAGCAACCTTGGGCTGTAGGCCTTTACAAGAAAGAAACGAAACGAACAAACATAACACTCCCAAAAAAGGTACAATACAAGCAAGTTGACCGATGTTTTTGTGAGTATGTGCAGCTAAGTGTTTACACTCACGTCTGCGTTTACAATTCACTGAATGGCCTCCTGGGATCTCCGTGAGGGAGGCTTTCCTAAATGCTTGATGATTATAACAAAATACTAGGAAAGTTTGGTTGGTAATAGTAAGGGGTGGATCTATAAATTTCCTATCTCAGGAGTGATCCGATTGTAGAAGTATGAAGAACTTAAGAATCAGGTCTCTCTTGGGCAGAATATCGGCAGCTTCAGAAAATCAACTGTCCAACGTTGTAGCACAATCTTGTCTGCCATGATCTCTGTCGTGATATTTCAGATGATAACAAGTATCCTTGTAGCCGTTGTCCTTCAACAATATTTGAATTTAAACTTGCAGGCAACGAAAGAAGGATCAAGATTCGATTATTGGAGATTTCTGAACGGAGCACTTGAATCAGCAACCTTACCGGAAGTCTTCTGATGAACGAAAACCTTCATACTTGAAGCCTTCCGACAGATACCTTTAGCATGTTAAAATTACTCCTTTACCCATGAGATAGATTAGAACGGATACTTTCCTGTTACACAGCCATGGAAAAAATTGTTTGTAAATACTAAGTTGTTAAATGTCCATTTATATATATGGGCTTGAATATGCGATAAATAGACATTTATATCAAAAATGTTTTGAGGCAATTAATCAAATATAAAAAGAATAAATCCTAACAATCTCCTCCTATTTGATTAATGCCATGACATTTTTAACTTGCTGCTAAGTCATCTAAGGTACCTAAAGCTAAAGCATTAGGCACATAATTTATCTATTTATTATCCTAAGTGACAAAGTATGTTTTAACGACCTAAGACTAGTCCTAAGTCTAAGTTGTTAAAACGGAAGCACTTCTATAAACCTTGAAACACACAAAATAGTTTATATAAGGGAGCAAACACAAGTATGATAGAATATATATGAAAAGGGTTCCTTGTGTGTGCCAGTGTACTAGAAAAGTATGGCAGTTAATAATGCTACAATAATCCAAAAAATATCAAGAAAGATAGAGTTTGAGTTTAGAGAGAGGGGTGTAGGTAGTCCATTCTGCAAGTAGTCTGAAGAGAGTCTTCTTATCAGCGGGCTTCTACATTTTTCCTTTGCCTTTATCCAAAGCATTGATTGGAGCCAAGTCTTCTTCTGCTTCAGAGCTGCTGTGATCCTTCTTCTTTTTACTTGGAGAGCCAGGACCATCAAGATATTTCTTCAGATCATCTCTCATTGTCTTTCTTGATTCCTTCATAGCCTTCTTGAAGTCCAAATCATACTCAGATTCCATAAAGTCTTCCAGATCAGATTGATATTCATCCAGAGAGTCATCTGGGGAAGAATTGGAGGAAGAGATCTCAGCAGTAGGCTTCTTCAGGTTCTTCTTCTTGTGGAGCTTTATGATTTTTCTTTTTAGATGAGCTCCTGTCTGTTCTTTAGCAATGAGAGACCTTCTTCTTCAATGGTACTTGGACTTTTGGGGAGAGCAGGCCTTAATCTAGCAGGGAGGCCATCCAGGTAGTCTCTGATATAATCATTCTGTCTGATAATTCCTTGGATAGAGGCAGCAAGTAGTCTCCTCTCCTTCAAGGCATTAAGAGCCACCTCCTCTGCTGTAGCAGCCTCAGCTCTGAGCTTTTCAACCGTAGCAAGATCTTGAACAACCTTCTAATTGGGAGCCATACCCATCTGCCTACGAAGGACTTTGTTGATGGCATTGTTGATCAAGTGCTTGCAGGCATTCAACATAAAGTCCATGCCAGTAGTAACCCTCTGTGTGGTCTCCTCCTGAGCCAGTCTGAACCCTTCAAGTTCAAGTTTCTCCTTCAATTCCATCCTGTTCAGCTGGTCAGATAACTCCTCCTGTCTGGCCAAAACCACTCTGATGGGGGCCAAGGTGGTCTCATGCTGGTCAAGGATTGCAGATTTTATGTTTGGATAGGAGGGGCCAGCAGTACGGGGAAAGGGGTCTATTGGAGGGGAGTTCGCAGGTGGAGTAAGTGATCTGACAGGGGAGAGAACCACCAAGTCAGAGTTAGAATCAAGGACATCCTCCGTGATGACATCAGAAGGGTAGAAGGGGTGAAACAGAAGCCTTAAGGGCAATTGTTGAGAAAGATAAAGGCTGATAAGAAGAAATAATTTGAAGGCTTGGGAATGAATATAGGTAAGGGCTAGAAGGTTAAGGTTTAGGAGGTAAAGGGAAGGTCCTTCGAGTAAGAGGTCGGGCAGAAAGATGGTTGGGAATGGCAAGCGAGGGTGATAGAGTGGGAAAGGTAGTCTGGGTAAAAAGGTGAGGGAGTAAGGTAGGGAAGGAAGGTGCATGGTTTGGATGTTGGTTAGGTCAGGGATGAGAAGGGGTTCTGATGGATAGGGTTCTGAAGTGAGACCTACCAATCCTAGCTCATCATCAAAAGAAGCCTATGAGCACAGGCTGGCATGACAGACATGATCCATTGAAGGTTATCATCTGTCATCCTCCTCCTAGGTCTGGCCTGATCCAGAGCCAAGGCAAGGTCTCTGGCATGTATTTGGGCCCTCAAGGGTGTTAGGTTTTGGGAAGAGAAGGGAAGGGTAGGTTAAGGGGAAGAGGGGCTAAAAGGAATGAGGGTAAGGTTAACCAAGGGTTGGGAAAGGGATAGGGAGAGGTCCTCTACCATGTAGTTATCCACATCAAGTGGTTGCTCCTCCTGTACTGCACTCTCCACAAAGTCAATATCCATAGGATCCTCACCAGCATCCTCTGCAACATGGTTCAAATCAAACCCAAGTGTTGGAACATCAGCAATTTCTAAGACCTGAGCAGCATCCTTGACAACACCATCACCTTCAACTAAACCAATCATCTTCAAGGCATCTTCCTTAGTGATCAATCTTGAAGATCCTTCAACAACCTCCTCCTCAATTTCAGCAGTAGACTCTACCACTCTGTCTTTGAAAGAGGCCTTAGCTGGGGCTACCTCTTCAGACACCTTCTTCTGACTAGCAAACCTCTCACCTCCTCCATCTCTATCATCATCGTCATCATCAGCATCAGATACATTAGTGAATCTCCCATCCACCATATCATCATCATCTCTCTTTTCTACAGTAGGCTTGGAAAATTCAGAAGATTCTCCCAAGTTTACAGAGTGTACTTCTTGAATGTCAGCAAGATTTTGGAAGGGTGATATGTCTAGACTTGGACTATGCACCTCCATGGATTCCTAGCTCTGTCTGTCTCCTTCTGGTTCAGTAGACTCAGCAATATTGGCTACTAATACATCCAACTCATCACTTCCTATGCCAGCAGCAACAAACCTTGATGGAGAGGCTCTGTAGTTGTCAATGTCATCCATCAAGTCATCCAATTCAGCGTCATGAATATCTGGAAGAGCATCTCTGATCTGATCTCTGTTGGCATCCATAAGGTCTCTGGCCTTAAGAAGTTCAACACCAGAAGAAGAGGCATCCGTTACGAAAATTACTCCATACTCCATCTTGAAGTCAAAATCAGACACCTTGAGTCCAGTGCAGAAAGGATCTTCTTTGGATAGCCTCCATTTTTTTATTCTTCACCATCTGTTGATCTCCCTGTGGACCATGATGTGCTGCTGCTTCCACCCATTGAAGGCAAATGAGATATTCCAATCCAAGGACATGCCCTTCAAGTACTTCCCAAAACTAAAGAGGACATTAGCCTCACTCCAGTTTTCGGTATCTGGTTTCTCTATATAAGGAACCATCTCACCAAAGGAATTGAAGTAGAGAGCTTGGTATTTTGGGTTGCTCCTGCGCTCATAGAGAAATGCTAGGAAGTTTTAGATGACTGGAGGTAGATGGTAAATGGGATAGATGAATTCAGGGTTTACTAAGTTTCGGCAGACCCAAGTAGCAGGTCTGTTGGAAAATTTAGAGTCAAATGTTTGATGAAGGTCAAGGAAAGAAGTGGGGTCATCTGATGAGGAGATGGAAATTTTGCCATTGGGAATGGAGTCATGAGATAGGAACAATCAGGAATTGGGCATATTGGTGATAGGGTTGTTGGTAAAGTGGAAATCTGTGTGCATAACTGGAAGGAAGAAGAGGGCTTCAGCATTCCAACTCCTCCTCTTGTGTACTAGGGGTAGGAATGGAGGGATGGAAAAGTTTCTTGGTATAGTTTTTAAGCAGCTTCCTCTTCTTGGGTACATACTCACCCTAAGAGGCCTTCACACCAACAACAGACTCCACTACCTGATCATTCCTTTCCTTGGTTCTCTGCTCTCTGTTTTCATCATAGATATCTTTATGATGGACCTCAGGCTCCTCCTGAGTCCTAGATCTCTTCTCTCTTTTTGTCTCCTTCTTCCTCTCCTATCTCTTTCTCTTCTTCTCTATCTTTCTTAGCCTCTTGGCCTCATCAGATGCAGTCCTTTCTCTATCTGTAGACTCTTCTGGAACCTGAGCAGGGGCACCAGAAGTCTCAGCTCTCCCTTCTTCTGTTTCTTCATTACATTGCTCCTCCTGATTAACAGGATCTTCCTTTCTATTTCAAGAAGGAGCGCCGAACATCATATCTTTGGAGGGAGCGAACTTCGGTTTTGAGTTCGACTAGGTTCTTCTCGATATTCTGCTCGACTATTTGCGGGAGGCGGCTATTTTGGCTCGACCCCCTAGCGAGCTTCGCCAGTTGATGCGGGTCTTACTTCGGTGGGCCCTTGGCGAGACGTTGTTCTGTAACGCCAATACTGATGCGCGGGTGAGCTTACTGCCCTTTTTCGCATACCTTGATGAGCTTGACTCGTTCGACTGGGGTGGCGCTGGTTTGGCCACGTGCTATTGGGGGCTCGACCAAGTGAGCCGGCATGCCATTACTAGTTTGACTGGCTTCATTCACACTTGGGAGGTATCATTCTGTCTTTGACTTTCCCTTTTGCGGTTGTCTTTTGACTTGTCATTTCTCTGACTGCCTTTCCTTTGTAGGTGTGGGCATATGTACTTCTGGGACTGAACCGGAAGCCTATCCGGGCTCAAAATGCTCAATGGACCGTCCCGGTCATGTCTTTTTGGGCGAAGGACTAGTGGGTGACAAAGGGAGGTGCTCGCCATTACCCTCTTGATGAGCTTCGCGGGCTAATCAATGATTCGTTGGACAAAGTGACATATTATCCTTGGAGAAGAGTGGGGGTTGAGTTCAACGGTATCGCAATACGGACCTCGTCTAGGCTTTGGTTGATAGCTCCGACCGTCGCCTGTCTGCACTTGGGGGAGAGAGTATCTCGTTAGTGGGGATGGGAGCCCGACGTTCTGTATGTGCCTCATGATCCTCCATACATGATTTTGACCGAGGACGCTAGCAGTTGGCCACTGATGATGCCGACGGAGAACTTTATCCATCCTAATGCTGACTATCGCACTTTTGTAGCGCAGAGACTAGTTATGCCCCGGGAGCCTGTGGGAGAGCCGCAGTGGAGATCTTGTTTTAAGGCAAGCGTGAGCTACAGAGACGAGCACGGTGACAAGATCATCGAGGAGCTCGGTCAGCGGGAGATTCCGCCGGAGTATGCAGCGCCGCCCCACGTCCGGACTGTATGTCTCTTTCCTTTTTGGATCATTTTTGATTTCTTTGTCTTTGACCACTATTTTGACGTAGCCGTTCCTTTTACAGGTGTTAATTGAGGATCACAACATCCTCTACCGGACTTACCTCGACTTACGGGAGAGGTACCAGCGGCTACGGGCTCGGACGGCCGGTTGGCAATCTCGGGACACCAATGTGGCTAGCGGCAGTGGGTCGGGGAGTACGGCAATCGCGGTAGTTCTCCACCGAGGCGGTCACGTCGGCGCACCTGAGCTTATTTATTTAACAGTGCAAGGAAAACATTTGTATTGTACTTGATAGTTTATGTATTATGCACCTTTGATTTGGTATGCACAATTTATGTATTATGCATTTTTATGTTATATGCACAAATTTATGTAATACTAGCATTTATTTTATGTGCAAATGCACACTTTTATCCACCATAAAAAATGTTATTCACTTTAAGATAAGGAAAATGGAAATTAAAAAGAGGATGATCATCCTTGGTGTAAAAAGGACAAAGTATTTTTACTCTCTTATTCACATGGTGTGTAATTAGGAAATACCTTTAATGGGAAAATGGATGAATATTTTGTGAAGAGTGAAAGTAGAGGTGATGGATTTTTGGTGTTTTGTCTTTTTTTTCGGTGAAAGAGGAATCAAGGCTAGAAATGGGGTATTTTTGGCCAGCCTTTGGTACACTTTGGACCCATTTTGAGGTGTGTTTTGGCAAGGGGGAAAAATGGCCACGAACTGGTGAACAGCAATTGGGCCGGAACGTCCAGAATGGAGCCGGACCGGTCCCAGTGAGCTTTTTTCTAGTTTTCGGCTTTTTCTCTTTCTCCTTTGTGTCTAATCTCTTGAAGGGCTGATTTGTGACAAGATTCCTGAGTTTATCTTGGAGATTCTAAGCTAAGGAATCACCACTACTAGAAAACACCCTGTATAGAGACGGACAATTCCGTCTCTATCTGGTTCGGGTTCGTCTCTAAACACGATTTAGAGACGGACATTTTCGTCACGGTCCGTCTCCCTATATGCGTGGCTAATAGAGACGGATCGTCCCTAATAGAGACGGACTCGTCCCTGCCGTCTCTAAACGGGACGGACATATCCGTCTCCAATTAAGTCGGACTTGTCCGTCTCTAAACGAATATTCCGTCTCTAATCGGGTGGGACGCATCCGTCTCTAAACCCATAATCCGTCTTTAATCAGGTCGGACAAGTCCGTCTCTAAAATTAATGTCCGTCTCTAACCGGGTCGGACAATTCCGTCTCTAATGCAATTGTACGTCTCTACTGGAGTCGGATAAATCTGTCTCTAAACATTTGTCCGTCTCTAATATTTAAAACCCACATTCAATTATATACAAATATAAATCTATTATATCTATACTTGTTACTCTATAAACACACTATTTAAATAAAAACTTGAACTAACAAATAATAAAGATTATAACACTACAATATATCATACATAATACTAACAATCTGCAATTACAAGGATGTCCAAAAGTAATAACTAGTTCTAACAAAAGTAATAACTAGTGATGTTCATAAAAATATCCATAACCTACTCAAGAGGATCGGGAACATAACAATCCTCGAAGTCAAGCCGGGAAGCTGAAGACGTGGGAGGCGGTAGCCGACTCTCAATAGAACTCAACCTCCGAAGTAACTCTTC
>JAOTQG010102573.1:0-23943 GCA_025631175.1 Iris virginica
TTTTCTTGGGCTTGGGGTTGGGCTTGGGCTTGGGCTTGGGTTTGGGCTTGGGCTTGGGCTTGGGCTTGGGCTTGGGCTTGGGCTTGGGCTTGGGCTTGGGCTTGGGCTTAGGCTTGGGCTGAGTTTGATGTTATTGGGGGGAGTTGCAGTATTTGAGTTTATTACTTGTGATATTGAAAAGTGTCTCGTAAAAATAAATTATTTTATTCCTCAAAACAAAATACAAAAAAAATTAGAGCGACTATTTATAAAGTACAAAAGTATTAAATTATAAGTACATAATTAAATTAATAGATATTTTTAAATAATTTACTAAGTTTAAAACACTTGTGTACCTATTTTATTATTCCCCAAAATAACAATGTTATCCTTACTACACTAATTAACAAATAAATTAATTTTTTTTAACCAACTCCGTCTTTCATCTTATTCTTCCTCACTTGATAAATTCTTGATTCATAAATTTTACTGAAAATAGGCTTGATTTCAAAAGAAAAAATATATATATAATATTAATATAATTTTGGTTCGGTTTAATTTTAAAAGTGTAATATCACGACTAAATCAACCAATCCAATATTATCGATTTTAATAAAATTGGAAACTAAAATTAAATCAACATATTGGTTCAATTTATTTATTTATTTTATCAATTCCATTTTAAAAAATAAATTTTTCTCAGCCCTAACACACCCCTGCACTCAAATGCAAAAGTTCTGATCTCCTCAAGTAGTTTTTGAGAAAATGTATTGGGCCAGGCTGACACAGCCCAATCAGCCCACCAATAGGACTATATGAGTTGATGATTTCTCGTTGAGATTTTCTGATCACAATATTTAAGACCATATGTGAACTTCGTGAGTACTCATGGACCCTAAACGTGCATCTTTAGCCATAAAAAAATTGGGGATGGCAAAATATCGTCTATAAATTTTAAGTCCTCGCTCTATTTTTAATAAAAATACCCTTAGTATTTATAATTTTTAATTTTTCACACTCGCTCTATAATTATATAATCACGGTAATAATGTAACTTTAACGCTTGTTCACTCTGATCCTTGAGCCATGCATTTCTTTGAGTGTTGTATTGAATTGCAAAAGAGAAAAAGTAAGAAACTTTTTATTTATTTTTTTACCCCAAAAGGGCATTGGAAGGGATCGAACCTGAAACCTTACATATTGTACGGCCCAGCTTTACCACTGAGTCACCCCTTAAATTCCCAAAAAGTAAGACAAACTTGATGACCACCTAAGTTCAATCTTAATTTGGTATTTCACAAACAACAAATTAACACACACAAAAGTTTGAATTGAAATCCTTCTATATGTAATTAATTGCTGAGGCTAGATCAATTCAACATAGTCAAAGATAGTCAATTCAAAGAATAAGAAAAGTGTTTCAGGACTTCACATTTTAACAAAATTATATGAATCCAATGCATATATATCTTTGTAACTAGCAATATATGAAAACTAGAACTTATGTAGGGGGGAAGAGTTTATATTTACCATCATCCTACCATTGCAATTTAATTTGGGTATTATCCATGAATCATGCATCAAAAAGAGTGTAACAAACAATAGTGCCATTTGGATTAATTAGCACACTAATGTACTACCAGAAAAGATAACCATTTAAAAAGGGAAGCAAAAGAAAGACAAAATGGTATTAAAATAGATTTGAGTAGAGAAAGAGAACTTAGGCTTTTCTTCGAGCAGGAAATTCAAGCGACATGTCAAAGAAAATACAATTTAATAACCATGAAATCCAATAAAGGAGAAAAAAATAAACCATTTTTTCATTTGGAAGATATCAATATCAGTGTTCTTATTCAGTTAGAGAGTCTGAATCATCATAGTACCTTGAAATATCATCATCGATCCATATACATTAATTGAATGATAATTACATACGCCTAAAATTATAAAATTGAAATAAAAAAAATTATTGTTACAACGAACAAGACTAGTTGAGAATGTGCTGAATCCTCAATCGGTTTCGGGTTTCTTTGTCTTCAAGGGTGCCCGATTTCAATGCTCCTGAAACTTTAGTTCTTGCCATTGATCAATATGCTTAGTCGAGTAGAGAAAGAAAATGAATGTATGCACAATAAAATGGGAAAGGATGCTGTTTATACAAAATTAGAGGAATGAAAGTTATGTGTACAAATTGCATTTGACACCAATGGAGCATTTAAGTAATACAGAGAATCTATCATATTTAAGGACTTGAGTGCATAAATGTTAAAGTTATAATACTATAGTGATTATATGATCATGAAACGGAGGTGAAAAATTAGGGGTGATAAATAAAAATAACATTTTTCGTTAAAATTAGGACGAATGCATGAAATAATTTCTCGTGTCTGCCCCTTCATTTTCTATCAACTTGTTTTGGTTTTGGTAAGGGCAAGGTGTGGCGAAGTCGTTCTACCGTCGTTAATTGTGCTTCATAATGTTATGGTGTACCGTCATTGTATATTTCCGACGGGGAAGAAAGGGTGTGTGATCTGATCCTTCAGTTAGAGATGAAGGTTTAGAGTTGTTCCCGATTACAGCACAGGGGGTTCTTCCGTTGAGAGGATCACGACTCAGGAGAGCCAATTCTGATCCTTCTTATTAGGAGCTGTTCTTGATTCCGATCCGTTGTAGGAGTTCGTTCGGTACAGCCTTTTGTTCTGCTAGCATGCCAAATGTAAATTAACTTGCTGCTACTGCGTTCGTAATAAGCTCCTTTTTCCTTGTTATCGGCTTAATTTCGTCGAAGTCGAATCACTAGTAAGGTAGGCTAAAAACAAGTAACGTACTATCTCCGTCTCAAAATGAGTGTCGTAAATTATTCATGATGATACTCATTTGAAGTTGGTAAATAGGTTATGAAAGTAGGAAAAGGAATCATGTGCAACTGATAATGTACTTTAAAGGTATAACTAATCCTAAATCCTTTACATCAAGTTCTTAGGATGGGGACGTATGATCGTGTTAATTATGGATGATATACGAACTACTCCCCCTCCGTCTCTAAATGAGTGTCATGTTTGATTGAAAAAACTCACTTTCATTAAATAAGACACTCAATCAGGGACGGAAGAAGTAGAAACGGTAAACTCCAACCGTGATCATGCTAGGAACAAGGGGAATAGGAGGCAGGATCTCCAAGAAAGACCATGGTCTACACTATAGAAACAGTGTGGAACCCTTGTTTTCCACACGTCGGAAATATCGTCACTAGCGTGGTATCCGCTGCTAAACAATAACTTGAGCCAATTGACAAGGAAGAGAGAGTTATGCGACCTTTTCTTCAAGCAATAAGAGAGTTGTCATCAAAGGATCATGCAGTGGATAAGTACAGCAAACGGTTAGCTCCACTTTTGCGACCATACTACAGTAGAAAACTAAGGGAATGGCATGTACATGAACAACAACAAAGATTATGTGGATAATTGCGAAAAGGAACTACAAAATGAATATGCACACAACACAACAGAAACCCTAATGCAAAACTATGCTACAACACCAACTATCATAGCTCCGAAAGAATAGCTGGGATGTAATGTGACAACTCTGCCGTGAGCGACTGAAAGCCATTCACAAGTTGTGTGTGAAAATCTTGGTCTTCCTCCCCTATCAACCTAAAGTGCACCCGGATGGCACGCTTACAAACAGCCATGAATTCAAGAAGTGCTGCAATTAGTTGTTGCAATTCTTGTGACCTTAGCCTTGTTGCAGGCTCACCAGACAGGAACGCTGTACACACACTGAGAACACCACTGTTCACCTGCAATTATGCAATTGAAAAGCAAGTTCTTCAGTATGATGATGGCAGATGCATCATGCATATACGATTCAGGGAACCAGAAGTAAAAAGAAAAATAAGCAACAGTTTTTTCCCTGTGACAGTAACTCTTTAAAGAATGATTTCAAACACAGATTCTATAAATGGATGGCATGAGAGACAAGCAGGAAATCAGTAACGAGATTAAGACACACTCACTTGAACTGCAACAGAGCCTTGAAGTATTCTCTGTAAACTCTGGAGGCGTGGGAGCTGGTCGCCTTCCGAGCTGCGAGGTTCTTCAAGTTCATTTCGTAGTGCAGCTGTGCGAGTTTCAATCATTCCAATTGCATTCTCTACGGGTGAGAACTCAAGAGATTCCGATTTAGTAACCAATAGCCGGTTCACTAAGGCAGGGAAAGACCCCTCCGTCTGAACCACTGAGCGCCTCTTCCACTGGTCTTCCAATCCACCTTGAGTCTTACCATTTTTCGTAAAAGGTGTATCAAACAAGAAGCGGTCGAATACACGAGCACGTACGGTTCCAGTTGAAAGAGAAAATATCCTTTCCCTTCGGCTTCCCAAATCTTCATCCTCCATGACGGGATCAACAGCAGTAATTTGCAGGTAGCAGACTCCAGGCTGCAACTCATCGTCTTTGACCTGCCTGGAATCTGGAATGATGTGCAAGGTATGATTGCCATCCATCCTTGATTCGTATATATGACTAAGCTTCTCCATTATGTCACCCAAACGTACATCACGAGGCTCTCTGTAAACATATTCTTTTCTATCAAGCCTTCCGAATTTTTCACCATAAAATCCCACCCTATAGTATGTTGCATCAGTGAAAGGGATTGGACTTGATTCCTGCTCAAGGATTGATTCATAGATATTGGTTAGCATTGTGTGGCATTTGGCCAGTTGTCCATATGCCCTTCTGCTCTTATAGACCGGAATTACAAGTTCTAGAATACTTGCACAGAAGTGGTAAAGCTCCGCTTGAGAGAAAAGCTTATTTGCAAGTTGTAAATATTTTACAGCCGAGTCAACAGTGAGCTTCGAGGCACCGTATCCCTCAACCTCCGCTGCTGAGGTCTCAGAAGTTATCTCAGTATTAACCATGGGGCATATTTTACGCAGTGCAGTCACGTGATCATTGCTCCAGACACCGTCATTTCTGCTCACAAGAGCCTATAGATGAAGTAAAAGTACACACATTAAAACCAGGCTCGAAGATATCGTACCCCGCATATCAAAGCTCATATGGTGATGAAGAGGTTAAAAGACTCTTTGTGAATTGTGAGTCTTGCAATGTCTTTCACAGAACCAACTTGGTCAAAATTTCAGTAGAGAACGACATAATTACAGGACACATGGGAGTCCCAAACATAAAGCAAGTTCACAATAGAGCTTAACATAACATACGGCATAAGCAGACAACAAATGACGATTAGTAACATGGGGATCATGGGTCTTATTTTACACGGGTGGTGAAGTGAAATAGGGTTGATGTGTAGAGGGGTCATTGATAGTCTTCCTAAGGATATGGTTACAGCTGCGGGGTCAAACTAACCAAAACTGAAAGGTTTTACTTGTATGCCAAGTCCAGCTCCATACCCCTGCACAGCTGTGATGTAGATTGGGTAAAGGAAAACACAAGCTGTCTCATGGGTAGATTGGCAAAATGAAGAGACTGAGCTAACATAGGTTTGGACTCGCATGAGAAAAAGACGATTTTGGGAAAACCAGCGAGTTTTTTAATGCATAAGCATACCCCAATCCATCAGTGTCAAGTTAAAAGTGCTTCCTCCATCTTATGGCTTCTTGAACAAGTTACATAAAACATAGTGATTGATGCTGTCCTGTAACATCACTTAATGTCTCTAGTTGCAGGAACCGTACACACTGTCATTCATAAGACTCCCTATGAAGATTCTAGAATTATCATTTTCAAGAGTGGAGTACAATGAATAACCAAAAGAATCAAATATCCAAGTAAAATTCCTCCGCAAGTGCCAACTGCCATCCTGTTTCATTCAGTTTTAAGCTTAAAGAGATGTATAAAGCTTTATAGATAGCAAAGGCAGAGGAATTTAGTAAAGTGCAACATCATGGCATCATGTTAACTACAATCTGATAATCAGTTTGAAGGTTAAGAAATTTGCTTTCAGATCATGGGAAATTATACAGTATAATACCTGCATTACAACACCAGCAACAGCAACAGCGCACTGTGCTGCCTCAGCCCAGGACTGCATCTCTTGATGTGCATCACACAGATGCAACAACCACATTATATGCAGATCAGGCACCGGGGCAAATGCCATGGCAAGTTTATAGAAGCTCTCTGCTGCTGCATACCTATCCGTGTTCATAAGTGATCCCTGTAAAAAATGGAGACGCAATTATCTTTTATAAATGTATTATTTTACAATTTGCACCATTGAGTCTCTAATTAAGCAGTTGTTTTGACATTCCCATTACAAAAGCACCCCCTTCAAATATATAAATAGTGTAATGCAACATCAATGTTTCCAAAGTTCAACAACGCTTTCAGGCACACTTTTCGCAAACTATATTTAAAGTTTTTCATGTCGTTCTCAATGTCATGAATGCATGGTGCCACTAAGATGAATCCAAACAATATAACTTTCTAGAAGTTGATAATTCATGTGTACCCTTAGGGAACATTCAGCAAGACCCTTTCACTGATTAGTGTATGTCCTGGAGACAATCCCTAATAGAACTTAGCTATGTATGCCCATATCAAAATGGAGCTGCATTATCTTGAAACCCAAAACTGATCATGCTTACTGGCCAAGATTCTAAGAATAGTCTATGCGGAATTCAGTTCACAGTGTAGCATGTAGTCCAAGATAAATAAGTTTACATGTCACTTGTTTTCTGGCCTATTTTGTGCAAATTGTTCTTTAGTGTAAAGAAAAACGAGGAAAAAAGTAACTGTTGTCTCTGACAATTCCATAATGCATTCCAGAAACCCGTGAACAAATGTTTACACTGAATTGTTATGCAAATGCACTTCTTATTTACGTTGGACGACGTCCCTGCTGTTAAGGGTCTCAGAACTTACCAACAGGGCATGTTCCAGACTAGCATCAAGAGCCAGGAGCAGATTATCGGAAAGAATTTTCACATCTGGCCAGGACCACCGATTTTCTGGCACTCCCTCATGAATAGCAACGAGTGCATTATCAGGAAGTCCACACTCAACTAATAAGGAGCTGCTCTTACTTTCATCCGCCATTTCCTCTAACGATTTCCGAAGACGACGTGCTTCACCACTTTCTTCAAGTGTTCCATCAGATTTCATCTGTGTTACTTGTATATCAGACATCAACTCTGACAATGTAATTGTTAGCATGGCTCTTAACCTTGCTGTCTGCGTATAAGAGAAAGAGCTCTGCCAAGTGAAAGTAAGAAAGTGGAGTTAGGAAGCAATCAAAGCTTTATACTAGAAATGAGGAGCTGAAGCAACTAGAGTAACTTTAGGGTGAATATCAAGACACATACCCTCACGAGAATCTGTAGTCCAATAACAGCCCTTTTTCGGATATTATCATTCCGGAACACAGCAAGTCGGAGAAGATGAAAAGCAATTTGCTTTAAGAAACGATCATTTTCCCTTGCCATCAGTGTTCCTCCATGAAGTTCAAAGATACTGGTAAAAACTGGAAACAGTGCTTTCCAGAAAGCCAGTGGTTGATTGCGTGAGAAGGTACACATAAATAAGGATGTGATGCAATCCAACTTCCCATAATCAGTAGCAATACTGTGCAGAGCAGCAGTGCTGGAAAACTTCTCAGTTATTTCCAAAACTTGAAGACTGACAGCAGCACTGAGATTTTCTTCCCAAAGTTCCTATAATGTCGAAACAGTCATTGGCTATCTAGAACTAGCTTTCTCAATTTTTTGGAACAAGGATCAAGGCATTGTTATGATCAGTTTATGCAATAACAATAATCCACAACACGTGCAACAACTACTATCTATATTTCCAGAGAAATACAGACTACTTCCCAGAAAAGCTTACCAGCTTTTGCCTCAAAATTGGGTGCAATGATTCTCTTAGCGCTTGGGTCGAAGCTCCACTTCTCGAGGATTGTGCATGAGCAAGAGCTTCTCTCAAGGAATATGGCTGACTAGGGGAGCTTAGCTGCGAATTGACTCTCTGCCACATGTACCCATTTTCAGGTGTCCCCTGTGGCTCATAAAAAAGGAAAGAAAAAGAAACCGAAGGAGTGATTATTTGTTCACACATAACCAGGATAACTAAGGCAAATATACCGTCAACGTGAACTTACTCGGACTTCTTGCCGGGATGCCTCAGATAGATATTGATTAATAGCAGGAGAAAGCCTATCTGAATATTTCGGAGACATAGGCACATCAGCAACTGGGCTGCGTGAACTACTTCCCATAAGCATGCTCTCAGAAGCTTTTCTGTGCTGTATAATGTGCAACTGCATTACTATACTAAGTAAAAGATACCAAGCAAGTAGTAAGTACCCGCATATTAAGTTTAAGGCATGAAATTAAAATCATTGCCTTGAATCTCCAGATCAACCTTCTGAAAAAATAAAATGATAAAGCAGCAGCTACTTGCTTTTAAAGTTCCCAGGAAATATAGCTTAATTTCCTTCCATACGGAGCAGTTTATCACAATGCAAATGGGCTTATGTTTTAACTAAAATCATCATGAAATGGTCTGAATAACAAGTTGAAATACATCACAGCAGTATATGTACAACATCCTATGATTATCAATGAAGGCACCAAATTGTCAATCCAGATTTAGCATATAATTTCAAATGTCGTCCAAAAGAACATAACAGGAAAATGTACAAACCTCAAAAAGATTTAGGCCTCCCTCCAAGAGTTTGAAAAATAATCTCGTACGAGCAATGCTTTGTTGCCAAGCCTTGACAAGAGATGCATCATCTAGATTGCGTACTATTTGTAAAATGACAATCAATACTTCACGCTTTTCAACAGCACTCAGGTTGTAAAACACGGGCATTTCATCTAGGATCTGAAGAGTAAACAAACAAATTAATATATATATATAAAGATATTTGTGTAACAACTTAAGCAAAATAAAGAAACTCTAAGACTAAAAATAGCCTGTAGTCAAGGCCAACAAAACACCGGATGTACAGAACCTCATTATATATATGCAGACGCGCACAGGCAACACACGCACACTAAACACAATCAGATTGAGACTAGAAGAGGATACGAAACAATTTGCAGCACCGGAAGAGTTATCCTTCCATAGTCAACTGGAATAACATCGCTAATGAGTAGACATTTATCATACTGTTCATTTTGTTCTTGTTATCTAAAAATTTATTCCCTTAGTTACAACATTTTACTGATACAAGAGTAAGATTATATAACTAAAGAAAGACGGGGATTCATCAATATACCCATAAACAAGTTGTACGAGAGAGAGAGAGACAGAGACAGTAATTATTGATACTTGCAATATGAGAGGTGAAATCTAAGAAAATATTGATGGAAGCCATCATTAGGCAAAGGAAGCATCTGGATTTTTCAAAGGAACAAAAACTATATTAAAATGATTAACACGCAACCTTAGAAAACATATAAAGATTGTTGTCAAATCGATGCGAAGGCAATGTTTAAGCCATCAAATAATCTCTATTCTTCAAAAGCGAGAACAAATGAAAGAGAGAAAAAAGAACGAAAGAAACTTTCATGCAGAACTGTTAAAACTTTAATTATGTACAGGGACAATAGCATGGTGCAGCAAGAAGCAGCAGTTCTGCGAGGTTGAATAAATAATGTTCATGAACATGATGCACAATCATCATGGTTGATTTGTACACATACTTATTGTTACTTGAAAAACATCTTCTAATTTTCTAATAAATCAACATTCCAAACTTGTCCAGATTGGACGGTGTGGCAGAGGTTCCACATACAAGAAAGTATATATATCTGCATCACTATTAAATATTAGTTAAGCTAAGCACCTGGCCAACAAGAGGGAAGTATAGCTGAGCAATATACAATTTATCTTCCGGCTTTTGATAGCGAGCATCGAACTCGTGCTTGCATAAAAGGACTACCAAGATTCGAGCTGCCTACAAAAACATATGCAACAAGAAACTCAGAAACGTTTCGTGCTGTATAGAGAATCAACGGCGTAAAGGCTTTTGAAGATATCTAGTCAATTGAAATCAGGTCATGTATATGTATTATGCTCACCTTTGCTCGCAGAGATAAATCATCATGATCCCACGTAAGGAAAAGTTCTTGTATTAAGACAGATGAAAGGTAATTCCTGTGATACAAAAACATATTATGTGAGAAGTAAATCAAATAAATGATACAATTAGCATAAATGAGGCAATGTACAGATCAGATGTGGCATGATTAACAGATTATCAGGTCAATTCAATGTTTCCAGGAACGCGGACGATGCAGTTCGCGTGCGAGTTCGGGTGCAGAAAACATTTCCTGATATGGTGCGGGTTACAGTGGTCGGTATGCGTGATTGGAATAAAATATGTTTAACCGGTACGTGAAATGCTATTCTAGGAACGGCGTGCACATGTGTGTGTACATATTAAAACATAAAACATGTCACATAACTTTGGTATTGACATTCTCTTCTCTCCCGTAATATAATAAAAGTTTCTCAAGGAAATAAAAAGAAGAAGATGGCTGAAATATTGACAATTTGGTTTCTGTACAGACTTATTTGACTCTTCAGCTTCTGTTATTATCAAACTTAAATATAATCAAATTCATTGGTACATTCATAACCTCTACTTCCTCTTCTGCACCACCCATCTCCCTCTTATATCGACACTCCATTCCCTCTCTTCCACCAGCTTATCTCGTTCTACTTGCCGGCAGAATTTCAGGACCATTCATGAGTAAGCGTTGTCGAACTAGGAATGATCATTGTTTTATTTGCGAACGTCTCTGGACAAACTCACTTACAAAAAGTACACGTTCAACTTCGGTCCTTTTTTTCTTTGCAGCTTCACTTTTATTGGTGGAGTGCTTAATTTTGCTTTCAGGAAAGGAAAGGAATGGTGTTTCAGTACCAACACACCAATACGGAGGTTAGAACAAGTTCTGTAACATAGAGTCTACCATTACTTAGCTTCATACTCCGTATCACAAAAATTTCTATCATATATTCAAAAAATAATGACTGATTTCCAGCTCACAAGTGCCAAGATTAGACTTGAGATTGACCATCACATAAGCAAAAGCCCAGCATTGGCAAAACTGATAACAATAATCAGTTTTCTTTGTGTACAAACTCAAAAAAAATGAATATTCTTTACACAAAATTTAAAGGCCTTATGAAGAAAGACAGGATGGAAAAATCCCAAATCAGAGAAAGGGTATACTAATTGAGAAGATTCTTTATTTTATTTTATTTTTACTTTGATCTTTTAATAATGAAAAAGAAAAAGGAACTGAACATAGGCACCTATCAGAAGGATCTCTTCCAGGCATTTCAACAAAAAGATCATGATCACATATGATTTGCAGAAACGTGAGCTTGCAATCATGCAAGACTGCCTGACATACCCCAGAGAACTTATCCAGGTACAAAGACACCTATAAAAAGTGAAATTTTGTGTCAGAGTCGAACCATATAAGTTAGGGAAAAGGCATTATAAATTACTAAAGATGATAGGGGCCAGCAAATAATGAGTTGCTGAAATTCCACTGTAGATCTTATAACTGTCATGATAAAATTAAGGTATGAAGTGAGAAATCAAATAGAACATTTTAGTTTAGTATTGAGAGTTTTACGCCTCTTTCTTGAGTTCTAGCCAAACACTCCGACCTGTCTGCACCTTCAAACTATAAGTTACATTTCCGCAGTCTATACAAGAACAGATGCATTTCGTAGTGAAATCACACTAGCGAAGCCTTCAATTGCTTGTGTCGCAAACATCTGATCAGGTACATCATAACATGAAGCTGTTCTTCAACTCACAAAATTTGGCTCTTGCCCATGTAGATATCAATGTGCCCCAGGAACAAGATAAATATCAAAAGATGCTAAATGTAGTGAAGTAATACACAAATTGGTCCTCAAGAACCTTATAAATAAAAAGCATGCTGGTAACTGAATATAGCAGAGATTTGTGTCCTCAAAGAGCAGTGCAAGCTATAAACCTACCAATTCAAAAACTTGCCGAGGCTCAATGATGGATAAAAGATCATAGCAAAAGAAAGCCAGGCTGCTGTTTAATCGCTTTGCCAAACTTAACCCCCTCTTGCAGCGCTCATGCACCTCCGTCAGAAGACAATCATACAATTGCATAATGCATCTAAACACGCCTTCTTTCAACTGCATTGGTGGTACATCCTCGCCTAGGGAGAAAACAAATATATGGTGTTGAGCAAAAGAAACAGTACGAGATTAGTAGATGAGAATAATATTGCTACTTGAAATGTAGGTTATATTTTGCTCTTTGGTCAAGAATGAAAATGAACAAGCATAATTCCTGATTTCATTCCGTAATTGAGAACTTCGTAAGAACAAACAATGAAACTTGCATTTAATTTCGGAGAAGAGATGCAGTTAGGTCGAAATTTATCTGGTCATACCACTTGAGATTCTACTTAGTACTTTAGATATGAGAGGAAGTTAGGGCATTGTAAGCTTAGGAAGAATCTCATGTTTCTGTTAAGCTCCATTGAAAATCAAGGGCTCTTAGTGTATTTTAGGAGTAATTTAAACAGTATTTGGTAGTCCACTTGCTATATTATATGTTATTGGGGACCAATTGCAGACACGAAGCTTTGAAAGTAACAATTGAGGAGTCTAAAAATGGATAGTAGCATGGTTACAGTCAAAGACAACTTGAAACGAAGTTGGAAATGGTGAAGCAGTTGTATAATCTATTAACCAAAGATGCCAAGCTAAACACATATGATGTGAGTCATCAATTCCAGGAGATTCATTCAGAAATAAGTCCAGTCCCTCCCCCTTTTCGCCCTTTTGTATGTATGCATTTAACTCGTATATGTTGAAAAAATCCAGAGATTTCATTGCATATGTGACAACTCATATGAAAAAGACGCAAGAAAGTTTAAGAAATATATAAGATGTGAATCATCTTAACGAAAGCGAGAACTTGTTTATGTAAAACAATCTTGCTTCCATGGCTGAAAACAAAACACTGTTAAAAGTAGATGCTATAAAAAACCTTAGTCAAACGAATAATTACCTAGAGGGAGATTGTGATACAACAAGCGAGTTTGCTCTAATGCCATCGACTTGACAATTAATTCAAGGAAAAACCAAGCCATTGACAATACATCGTCGTACACTGGTCCAACACGGTAGCCTTTAGCCTACAATATGAACAAATAGAGCTTAGAAATAAAGGAATATTACATGTAATTCTACGCACTGAGAATAGTCATAGGCTAATAACTCCTCCCTGATAGACAAACAAATAGAGCTTAGAAGTTTCATTGATACCCAAGAAATGCATCAGACCAAGATCTAGAAATTAGATAGTGCAGAAAGGTGGCATCTTCAGAAAGATCAGGTTCACCATTAAATAGTCATCACAGCTGTATATTCACTAGGCTAAAAACTTCACTGTATCCACCTAGCCAGCCACCAAATTTGCTTTCATGAGCGTGCTCGAGAAAAATCTGGAAGAGGATAATATCATTTTTAGCTGTGTTCATTTTCTTTTCAGTGTAAATTATTTTTCTTCGATCAAACCGAGAAAGGACTGAACCAACAATGGCAAAACCAACTAATAGGGTTTCCTAGACATCCGGCTTGGTTTTGGTTTGAAAACTACAGAAAACCCAAGAGTCGATTTGGTTTTAGTTTCTGAAATTTTTTGTCCAAAATCGAGCCAAATCAAACCGTGAACACCCCTATCTGAATTGGAGGGGGTATATATCAACACACACATACATAGATATTTACAAAAATTAATTCAAGATAATAAAGCACAAGGAACCTGATAAACACTCAATGTGGTTTTTACATGCTACTCAGATCCACCCTCCATAACAAGAAGTGACCATAAGCAACCAACACGGAAAGCTAATTCATTAATCGCAACAGAAGACCCTAAGTTACCAAAGTGCCCAAGATAAACACAGCATGAAAATCCCTACACTAGTATCAAATACCTTTGTAAATCAAATTGCTCCAAAACAAAAGCTATCTGGAAGATTTGAAAAGATGATAGTTGCAATATGTTTACCTTGCTACGAGCCAAACTGCCCCACACAGTGGACAAACCAGGATAAACTGGAGGCTGTCTACCTCCAAAATCATCGAATGCATAATCCACATAGTTTACTAGGAAAATATTTCTTTCCCCCTCATCAACTGACTCTTGCTGCACACTACAAAAACCAGTTCGATACAATCAAACAAAAGAATATAAGTAGTTTTACAAACATATAGTTCAACAATTGCAAAGGTCATTGCAGCTGAACGGGTTTAGAATGCAAAAACAAGTGATTCCGTGTTCCGGATGCACAATGTAGTATCAGTGTAATTGAAAAGAGTATCTTCTCAACATAGAAAGAAGAGTAAAGACAAAATATAATCCCAACGCCTTACTATTAGAATACATGAACATCAGTGTATATGGCTTTGTGAATGCAAAATCATGAGAAGAAAGGAAAAAGCATACCGAGTCAAAATATTGACCATGGCTCTAAAGGCTGCAACCTGAAAAGAGACAGGAAGAGTGAAGCTACAAACATCAATGATGAAGAACCTACTTCCAGAATCTAGTCAACTCCCAAAGAATTTGTTCTAGAGAACAGGAGAGGCAAAGAACATGAATTTAACATATACAAATCTCCCAAAGCTAAGAAAGGTAGATTCATATAGAAACTATTGGACAACTTCATTTGTAAACCTGTAGAGTTTCTCCGCCGTTGCCAATCAGGTGGAGAAGCATGTTCAATATTGGCTGAAGAAACTGAAGAAGAGCAGTCGAATCAACATTCTTCAAACTGTTAATCGCCTGCAGGTAAATTAATACACTATCAATTCTAATGAGTTCAGTACTAACTACTACTTCCTCCGTTTCTTTTTAAGTGTCCACTTTCTCTCTCTTATGTGAGAGCTTTATGTCGCTTTCGGGACACTTAGAAGGAAACGGAGGGAGTACAACACAATAACACCTACCTCAACAAGAAAATCGAAACAGCAATTCGTAAAATAAACATTATGGTAGGGGACTGCATTAAATATTTCCCTAAACCGGCAGGACCTTGAGCGGATCCCAAGTTAGCTCCGAGACACTGTCTTTGTTTTCCTTGTGATGGACCAGGAAAAGGTGGAAAGCCGACCTTTTTTCAAAGAGAAGAGGATTCCATTGTCTAATTCGGGAACTTACATTAGATTTTGCCTCTATCTATCCCAAGAATAGCAAACATTCTCTAGAATTTCTTTCAAACTCGAATCATTAGCTCCAAAAAAGTGTTGATTGCTTATGTATCGTACTGACGAGTCCGTTGAAACTGAAAAAAATCGGCCTGGCTCAGGATGAATGCTGGCGGCGTGCTTAACATGAGATTTATTCCGAACATGGATTCGAGCTAAAGTAGGCATATAAGGGAGAAGTAGAAAACATAACACTTTTCCTATTCAGGACGGAGTGGAAGAAGAGAGGGGATTCTCGAAGGCAGAAAAAATAATACTCGAGGCGGTTATTTCACTTAGATATTGTTTTTTTTTTTGTTTTTGAAATAGGCGACTCTATAACAAGTTGATTTATTTTAAAAGAAACGATTTCCTTCAAATCCATGCAACACGACAAATGAAACTCATTTAAGGATGTAGGTGGTATTAGTTTCACAGGTATAAAAAGCAGGAATGATCCCCAGTCTTTTCTTAGTACATGTAATGTGCTTCCTCCTCCCTACCTCTAAAATTCAAAACTAATGTCTAACTTGGGTCTAGGCTACATCCCGAAACCTAAAGCTAAAAAGGAGCATCCTAGAGAATTTCTGTAACTACTGCACTATTTATGAAACAAAATATTAGCAAAACTACAGCTGTTAACTGTTGAATAAAGTCTGGTTGGATGAAGTGGAGTAGGGCCGGAGTGTCATGTGACTGGCAAACACCAATTAAGTCGAAAGGGGCGTATTATTGGACAGCTATTAGATCCCCTATATAATAGAATGTAATAGTGGGCAACTAAAAACAAACATACTAACGAACTTAGTCTAGTCATTCTACTTTGGCAGCCAAGACTAAGTAGCAATGAAGGCTAGCTAAATCATGCTGGAAGAATGGCAGATAAGATGAGTAAAACCAAACAGGTGGTTGTAGTTAAAATACAGAATGCCGTAAGAAAGCTTGAATATGAGAGCAGCACATCTCAGGTTTGTGCATAGCCCAGGGAATAAGCCTCCCACTATTGTTTGTTCTTAAACGGTCTAATGCACAAAATACATCTGCAAGCAGTTTCTTTCCATAATCCAAACCAATGAACTCCAGGACAAACTGAGCAACTTTACCACCTCAAGGTTGGTGGTTGACCAAACTGTAGAAGACTGAAAACCAGCTCATAAGACTTTACGACAAACTTTGAACTTTAAAGAATGTCCCTGGTACCTTTGTATGTAACAATTTCATTCCTTATTAGATTTCACAGGCAGTTGAATGTTGCATTCTTACCCTCAATTGATGTTATCTTTTCCTTCTTCTTTTTTTTCCTTTTTTTTTTGTGGGGGTGGGGGGGAGAGGATTTTATTAGACCAAGAAAAAAATGTGTAAAGATGAACAGGCTGCAGCGAATAAGCCATTCATATAACAGAAGATAAAGGAAGCAAGTAGAAGAGACTGAATAGGAAAAGCAAAACTGATTGCTAAGCTTAAATCAAGCCCTTCGATCTATGGAAAGAACGGGAACAGACAGTCCTCTAAAAAAAGCTCCCAAATCTGAAACCCACTGGGAAGCATAGAAAGAAAACCACTCAAAAGAGGGAATATGAGCGCCGTATCCTGAAATGTTCAAGCACTTCACTCGGTCCAAATGCATCACAAAGTACCAAAACAACACATCGCCACAAATTTTGTGCATCACTGTTTCCCCAAAACCCCTGAATCTGATGAAGTACAGGACCTCACTGAACCAGGGCCAACCCAACTCTCGCACGGAATCCATAACTCCACAACGTTCAAGCTATCGGACAATTAAGAAAAACATGCATGAGTCACATTATTGCTCTGACACATGACACAGATATCTGGAGAGATGGCCTTCGCCTCAGAACCAATTGTTGTTCTTTAATAAGCCATGCTCAAGAGACCAAGCAAAAGCCTTCAATTTGTAGGGGGCCTTAAATTCCAGATGGAGGTGGTTGCAATGTGAAACCTGGTTTGGGGAGAGAATTCTCAAGAATGACTTATCTGAAAAGACACTAGTAGAGTCTGGCATCCTAGATCTACGATCGTGCTAGTCAGATGGGAGAAAGAACAAAGTTGATCAAGCAAAGCTATAATCTCCCTGAATTCCCTGTCATTGAAGGGGAAAATCCAGGAAACTCCCACACAAGAAAGTACAATAACAACGAGACATATGGGGGTCGTACTTAGAAGCTAGCCTAAAGTAGCTAAGAACGAACAAACACAAAGGAGGTGTCCCAACCCAAAGATATTCCTATATGGAATCCTGCTCCAATTCCCAATCACAAAGCAAATACAAGGCCTTGAAAAAAGAATTGATGAACAAATTACCAAGGACTTGCATAGGCGAGAGAAGGTCCAAAACTCGCCTCCCAACAGTTACGCTGATTACTGAACTTGCTCCTTACGACTTTGTCCCAAGGAGAATGAGGTTTCAATGGAGAACATCAAATCCAATAACAGAAATGGCTTTGAAAAAAACAATCCTTGAACCCACTTCCTCTTTTGACCAAATCATCACATTGCCACCAGGTGATACCAACCACGGAGTGTCTTATGATCACTTCCAGCCTCTCCGCAACTCCCACAGGGAACCCTAAATTGGTAAGTTAGACGAGTCACTTTGTCACATATACTGATCCAAAGCTGAGTTTGATTTATTGCACAGTCATATGCTCGGTCAACTTTCTTCATCAAGACCGCTCTGCTTTATTTTGTGGGAGGTTATCTAGAGTTTCCAATGTCTTGGTAGCTTTTCCAGCAATAAATGAAATCAAGTTTCACGGACAAGTATTAACAACAGCTTCTCTGCCAATGTATCTACCAAGTCATATAATTCTTCACTCTTATTCAATTGAGGGGCACTGATACTGCTTAAATCACAGTAAGGAGAAACAAAAGAATGCGATGAATGATTAAGAAATGTATATATACAGTTGAGGTATCCATGGTAAAGTGTCCAACCCAAATAACCAAATTACATTTTGGTACTCACTCTATCCTAAAATAAGAGTCCTTTTCGAGGTCTTAACGGAAATTAAGAAAGTTCACACATAAGCAATATTAGTGATGCATGTACATTAATACCCTAAGTGGTATAATTATTACATTGCAAGTTGACAATCAAACATGAGGAGTGGCAGGGTGAAGGTAATAACTCCATTAGAAATTTGACACTCATTTTGGAGAGAACTAATTCTCATAAACGGAGATAGTTTTGGGAGTGAATTAGTATAGCTGTTATAAGACCTGGTACACATTCACTTTGGAGCACCGGGTTTAGCGATCCCGTGCATTTATATGTTTCCTTCCTTCAGTACTCTGCGTACCCAACTATAGAATGGAAGCTCACATCAATACATAGTTTCTAGGATAATGAACTTATCATTTAGGATTTTCTAGAAGTGCTCTTGTAAGTTTTTACTATACCAAAACAAATCCTAACTATACCATTCATTTTTTTGTAAAAGCCATTCACATACTTATAGTCAGTTCGAGAGTATGGAATCACATTTATACAAAGTGCAAGAGCTTCACCGCCCCTTCCCCCCCCCCCAGCCCAAACACACACACAGACACATGCGGAAATACTGGTTAATTGAATCATGCCACGACAACTATGGTGGAAACCTTATGATGCAAAGCTCACACACAGGCACATGCAGAAATACTGTTTAATTGAATCACGCCGACAACAACTATGGTGGAAACCTTATTTTAAGCAAAGCCCCCCCCCCCCCTCCCTCTCGGAGTCTGGGTTTAGACCAGCTGTTACTAGCTTAAGGCTATTTCCTACATTAGTTAGTCTAGAGAGGCACAAACAAATTAACAGGGAATGAGATCTTTTAATACGAAAAATGGGTAGAACCGAAATAAAATGAAAGTGTACCTCAAGTAGTTCAGAACCCCAAGGAGGGCTTGTACGAAGAGTGTGTCTGTCGTATTCTAGGAAAAAGTCCCGAATGCGCTCACTAATAGGGTACAAGGATGAACATAGTCTTAACCGCAATCTAAATACATTTTTCCCATCCTCCAAGTAATCCAGTCTCTCCTACAAATCCAGAAGATAACAGCAATGACAAAATGCAAGATGAAATCGCAAATAGTGTACATACAAGTAATAGAACAACAAAAATGTCATATGCAGAGTAATGACCTTATCTGTCATTTGCAGAATGATACAACTAAAGAACCCAAACAACGAGAGAGAAAATGAAGAAGTGATATAAGAAAAAAGGTAAGTTAAACTGTGCGTTGTCCATCCCCAAACTGATTTTAAAAAGTAAAATGATTTCGTCGGAAAAATAAAGAGAATGGACCCGGCAAATGCAAGTTGAATTAAAGAGTAAATTACAACAAACCCCTCAAACTATTTCGGGTTACCGGATTGCCTCCTTGAACTTTTTTACCCAAGAACCCCCTCCAACTCATGAACCCCAATGACCCTATAGTATTTTGGGGTGAACAGTGCTGAGGTTTTTATCCGTTGATATTTGCATCCCCAAAACAACCTTGCATTCAAATATTATAGCTAAATACCATGAATATTTTTTTTGTGTGCACAAACAAGATCTCGTACAGACCAATAACAAAGATACCCAGTTATCTGCACAATTGGTTGTGGAGGAAACCAAAGAGACGGAGCTACAGAGACCGCCATGGTGAACTCCTCGTCATTTTGCCTCCCTAACAACCATTTTATTACAACCACAATTGTCAAAACCCTCAAAATTAGGGTTTTCTTTCCGCTCAAACTTGCAACAAAAATTCCCAAAATCTAAGTCAAATTCTAATGGGGAAATCGAGCAAGAAAATTTGTGCATATCCTCCCCGATGATGCTCCCATCATCAATGCCGACAATTCAAGCAGTACCCCACAACTCCTATTGACACCTACCAAAAAGATTTCAAGAACCATCTCCCTCCCTTCCTTCCCGTTCTCTCTCTTCAGATATGAAGTCCGCCCTGCGAGCTCCTCTTCCAACCCTACCATTGCCGCAACTGTCACATTACATACGCAACAGTCCACGACCATTCTACTCCTACCCCACAAACTAATTCTACTAAAATTCCCCATCAGAGCAGCAACCAAAATACAATCTGCCTATCAGTCCCACCTGAACCGCATCCTCATCAACAAAATCAAGGCCGTTGGCGCCGAATCCACCCGTCTCCAATGCCTAATCCAACTCCAGGAAACCATCAACATCATACACACTAGCAATCTCGAACTGATCAAACTCAAGGAAGCATTGATGGGTTTGTTGCTGACATAGAATCTGTCACGGGTTAAGATCAGACGGTGGGGAAGCTAAGGAGGTGCAGTGAGCCGTTCGATTGTTGGGTTGCAGGAGATTTAAACGGTGTGAGCGTAGCGAAAGTAAAGGATTGGAAAGGGAAGGATGGGACGACGTCGTGGCGACGTGGGGCATGAAAGAAGAGGTTTGTGGGGAGGAAGGTGGGAATGAGATGAGCGGTTTTGTGAGAATTTAAGATGGAGAGTTGTGGAAAAACTCAATGTTTGAGAGAGAGAGAGAGAGGGGGGGGGGGAGAGAGACAGAGAGGGAATGATCATCAAATCTGAATAAAACTCAAGTAGGAGAACGGGCATTAATGTCTTTTAGTAGGATCCATTAACAAAATCTTATCGGGTCTCAGGTCTTGGAGTTTGTGGGGATTTGTTGTCGGGTAAAAATCCAAGGAGGCAACCCGGTACCGCAAATTAGCTCAAGGGGATTTGCTGTTATTAATCCTAAATAAAATCAGCTGAATAAGAAACTTTACATAAATTAATTAATTAAATAAAAACGCAATAAGTAGTTTATAGAAATATAGAAAGAACAAATTGTTGCACTTGGGACAGATATAACAACTTAAAAGATGTCCATATATACCTTGCCGCTGTCTTGAAGATAGTGTGGAACTAGCTCTCTCATAATTGGTAAAGATATATCGGATCTCAACCTGAATGAACCATATAATTGTATTCTTTTAACTTCTGTGAAAAGAATGCATTGAAAATAAATTACGAACACATGCAAAAAGAAAAAGCCTGAAAAGCGTGATCACTATATACACAAATGTTATCATGTGTATATGCCAACCACAGCAACAACTAGATTGAATAGCATTAGCCTTCATTCCGAGGAGATTAAGCAGCTCTATGATGGTAATATGGATGAACTGCCCCATAAAAAGCCGGTATCCACATTACACTCATACTTACTTGTAGGTATGGACGCCTCTAATCATGCCATTAAATAGAATTATAAGAATATAACTTCTGTGAGAAGAATAAACTGAATTTTTACCAGGACACACAAACAAAAAAGGAAAAAATAACTGCAGAAAAGCTATCGCTTTTTCTACAAACAAATCATACCGGCAAAACTATATTGAATAGCATTAGCTTTCAGTCTGAGCAGATTAAGCAGTTCCGTGATAAAAATGAATGAGGAACCCCATAAAAGTTTGCATGGACGTTACACTCACACAGTCACACTTTATACATGTAGGAAATAATCATAGTGCCCGTAATCATGTCACCAAAAGCTACTCCCTCCATCCCACTTGAAGAGGGACACTTTGACGATACACGCAAATCAAGAAATTGGTTGAGAACAGGTTAATTTACTTAAATGTCCCTCAACATGAGGCCCATGTTTATTATGCTTTGCCAAAAGGAGGCTAATATTTTGTTTTCTGATGGTGGATGACCCAAAAGGATGGTGTCATGAACCCACATATTTCAAGGGGCGGTTTAGAACAATGTTGAATTGTAATAAGTTCCCCAAAAGACATACTCAAGTTCACCAAGCTACTGCCGCACAAGAGAGCGAGAGAGAGAGAGAGACACACACACACAGACAAGCACAAGTATATCTACAAACGCACGCCCACGCGCCCACACACACACACACAACGAGTGCTGCTAGTGGCTGATGTAGACAAAGCAAAAACCTTCAACATAAAGCAATAAAGATGTTATTGATAACAAATTCACAAACAAATGAGAGGGGCAGGGGAGCAGTTCAAAGTTTTACATACTGAGCATGTGTTGACAATGGAAGAGCTGCATATCCAATGACCACCTGCCGAAGTGAATGTATAGAGAACAGTAAGTTGAAAGATGACAAATGGAACAAATGCTAAACGGCAAGGAAGAAAAATAATTCCACCTCCAAATATTAGTAATGTGTCACTCAAAAGTCCTAATAGCACTTCAAACCCCATTAAGTAATAGGTGTGTGATTATCATGGCAACCTTCAATACTGATAATGCACAGGACTTACTGGTTTTGGAGCTTCTAATTTTGTCTGAAGATCGATATGAAAGAATGTAAATAAAAGGTGATGCAGTGGCGTCCACATAGACGGGAGAGAGACTTTAATTTCGTCATGATAACAAGCCATCCTAGTACCAGCAGCAACCTGTGTGTGAACCCATTTCTGAAAGGATGCACCTGGCTCCCTAGGATGCATTGCCTGAAAGGACAAAAACCACTTAGGAAACTCTGTAAGAACATTTGTGAAAGGCAAAGTACCTACAATGTATGTTATACTATCACCAACCTCTAGTGGTTGTTTTCGAGTATCAGCATCATCCTTTCTAAGTTCCACCCGAATAAACAAATTCCTTTTCCGACTCAAATTAACAGTCAAAGGATAGACATAAAGACAGTGGAAAAGCTGCAAGAAAGGCTCATTTCTTGTTGTAGTGCGGAAATCAAAAGCTTGGACCTGCAAACCCAAAATAAAAATGCAATAAAGATGAGCCGTTGTAGAAATGACCATGACCATTTACAAGTACAGGTAAATGAGCTTCAACGAGGTACAGAAAGTCCCTCTCAAAGACAATCCTAAAAGTAAAATCGATGGGCTAGCGGTGTAGAACTATGCATGGCAATCCGATAGTAAAATCAATGGGTTAGTGGTGTAGAACTATGCATGGAAATCCAATACTACAAGCACATAACGATGAAAATAGGCTACAAGATGAAAGTTTGTTCCCCCCTCAAAAGGGATCAGTAAGTCAGCCCACCATGAGTGGTTAACCCTAGCAAAGTTCCAGCAACGCCCACAAGCCACAAAGCACAACATTATTTCATTTGATTCTCAATTTTAATAACAGGTGGCAGATTACAACAGCACTTATATGACCATAAGAACTTCAAATTCTACTGCTATTATGCAAGATCAAGAGTACCTAATATACCCCTGTAATATGTGGACAAACATTATTGGTAAAGCCTTGTGACTCAGTCTGAACGTATCAGCATTAAAGAACCAGTTCCTATAAATCTCCCAGTTAAGTGTGCTTGGACAAGGGTAGTACCATGATGGCTGACCCCTGGGAAGTCCTCGTATTGCAATCCCAGCTCCTTTTTGCTGTATCCTTTAATATTTAGCTTAGTTAATTATCTACTGATGTTGATGATGATGACGATGATGATAATAATAATAATAATATTATTATTATTATTATACAAAAAAAAATAAAGCATCGGATGGATCTTTGATAGGTTTATGGAGCGGGTATCGACAGCCATAAGTTTCTCCTTTCATGCCTAGTAAGTCTTAAGTTGCCTTCATTGGTGAGCCTTTGGGTTCAGTTAGCATATGACGGCTAACCTCAAGGTTGAGTCAGCAGCAGGTACTACCATAGTAGTCAATCCCGGATAGCGGCGCGTAGCGGCCGACCCCGAAAATGGGATAGCGGAATAGCGGATAGCGGGAT
>JAOTQG010102574.1:0-13380 GCA_025631175.1 Iris virginica
AATATTGAAATTGTTTAAATGAATAAAATGAATAAGATAATTGTTTATACATACTTAATACACCATCATCATCGATTCCAAAATCTTCGACGGCGGTGGCGAAGATGAAGAAGACGATCGATGAAGTAGATGAAGAAAGATTCTAACTCCATGCCCCGACGAAATTTCCCCCTCACCAACCACCTTCATTCCGCACGATTCGATTGCGAACTTTTATAGGCCATTTCTTCGACAACAATGGAGAACGATTGAAGAACGAATCGAAATCAAGTTTCGGCCATTGACTGAAGTTTCATTCTGGGGTTCATGGAGTTCCAACCCTTTTTCTGGATCGAAGATGAAGAAGACGATCAGATTTGGATATCGGTGATAAAGAAGATACAAATTTGGTTTAAGAATAAATACCTGATTTATTGGGATTGATTTAAGAAATAAATATCCTACCTTATTTGGAAGCCTAAATTAACGGAATGAAAAAAGATCTCACGCGCGTCTTCTTATATTGGCGAACCAATTACTGGTGATGCGCTCCTATTTTGGAGCGCATATGCGCTTGTTATAATTTGCCGTATTCCTTTATTTTTAAAAGCACCTTATTGCACCTTTAGTTTTTTTTTTTTTTTTTAAATGTATCAATGTTATGGGCCAAATATCCAAAAAAATACCACCCTACTAAAATCCAGTCCATTACCAGTTTACCACAAGGGCTGTAGCCCACAGATGAAGCCCATCCGTTCATCAAACTACTGTACACCAAATAGCGCCAAAATGTTGTGAAGAAGATAAAAGCATGTTCTGGAAGCGTCTTATCATTTGCATAAAACCCCCTACTCCCCTAAATTGAACTTCCTAGGGTTTTATTATCTCCTCCATCTCCATTTCTACGCATTGGAAACGCCTCCAAACTCCAACCTTATCCTACTCAGGTATTTGCTCTCTTTAATTTTTTTTTGAGCCGAGTATTAGAGTTCTCCATGATTTGTTTCATGTGATTGATAATTTGTGGGTTGAATCTGCAGAAATGGCAACTGCACAGCTGACTGCATCGACAATTTCAGCCAGGACAGTTTTGCCCTCATCATTTGAAGGGCTTAAACTACCGGCAACGACTAGGGTTTCCTTTGTTGCACCGTTTAGTCAAGGTGGTCGTTTGAATCTCCGGTCGCTTCGTGGAATCGTTGTCAAAGCTGCCACTACTGTCGCTCCAAAGGTACAATTTTAAATAATTTTTTAATCTACGAGTTGTAAGTGGTTTACAGTGAATTTCTTGTACCAATTTTTATGGGCCGAACATGGGTTTTAGGTTTGATTTTTTCGTTACAGTGAAAGAAGTTTGACTTTAAGCTATTTACTAGCACAAAATAGTTGAGCTGCCATGGTGAACATATTCATTTGAACTTGGAGCATGGTAGTTGGAACTGAGAAAGGAGTGTATTCATTATTTTTTCTTATTTAAGAAGATGTACTTGATTTGAGTGGAGCAGCTGGGTAGTACTCTATTTACTGGTTCTAAGTTAAAATTACGCGTGTAAGGTGGTGTTTAGCTATGTTGCATGGTTAATGGGTTTGTTTTTCCTTAGGATCTTGCAAAATCTAATTTGGTTTTTCATTAGATGTGGGTAAGGGACAAAATGGCTCAACTCAAATGAGACTTAACTGATATTGACTTTGTCAAATGTGATACTGGTTAGCTGTGACTTTGTGGTGTCAGTTTCCTCCCCTTAGTAAGACTATTACCCTATTCCTTGGGTTATTTGAACTTCATTTTCTATGCTTTATTGTACTCGGGGAAAAAATGTGTTGCAGTTCTAGTTGGATGATGATGGGTGTGGATACATGATGAGTTGCTGGCCTACCTTCACTATATCTCATGCAATTTGTTTGTTGGTCTGATCAAAATGTAAATAGAATTTATCTTGCATTGTGACTTATATCCAGGAACTTTTTCTGCAAAACTAAGGATGAGCCAGTTTACTTGTCTAAGAACCCTGTTGCCTTGCCAAATGGCTGGATTCTGTACTCTCTTAGGAAGATGACTATGTTTTTCTTAAATTATGACAAGGTACAGCCACTTCAAAATAATCTCAACCACAATTGTCTTTTTAGTTATAGTCTTGTTTAGTGTCAGTTTGTTCTTTGTTCCTCTGTTTTCTCTCGGTTTGTTTGTTTGCTGACTGTAACAGGAACACAAGTAACTTGCAACTCAACTGGGTCTTTTATTTTTTCAGCTCATGACAAAATTATACTCCGTTCTATTTCTGTTGTTGGCTCTTCTGCCAATTATCCTTGCTTGTTTTGGTTTTCACTAGCATGCAGCTAGTAGCATTTGTGTACCCTGCTGAATTTTGTGTTTACTCTAATCTTCTGAAGAGTGTTGTTGATAGATGCCTTATATTTGAAAAACTGACTTTTGTTATCCATGCATGTGCTGGGAGATGAAGTGCCAATGCGTGTTAACTAGTATGTGTTAACTAGTATGTGTTAACTGGGTTATTCAATGCCACCTCTTTGAAATAGAAGTGTTGAAATATAGGTTGGAGTTTTCATATCCATCAATGCTCCGAGATTATGTTTGTGTTGAATTCATTTTCTGGAAAATATTTGGGATTGTCATATCAATTCAATGGAGGTAGATTAATATTCAAGTATCTTGTGTTCTTGCTCATTTGATGCTTTACACGTTGATTTTTATTTCAGTACACTTCAGTCAAGCCACTGGGTGACAGAGTGTTAATAAAAATTAAGCCTGCGGAGGAGAAAAGCGTGGGTGGTATTATATTGCCATCAACAGCTCAAACCAAACCTCAAGGAGGCGAAGTCGTTGCTGTTGGTGAGGGTAGAACAGTTGGGGACAAAAAGCTTGATATATCTGTGAAGGTAATATTTCTTGATTTGAGTTGTGATGGTTGAATGTTTCTTTCATTGTGTACTGCATTCCTTGATTGAATATCATATGTATGTAGCCTGGTAGCCAAGTGGTCTATTCCAAGTATGCGGGCACTGAGGTGGAGTTCAATGGAACCAATCATCTCATACTTAAGGAGGATGACATTGTTGGTATTCTTGAAACGGAAGATGTTAAAGATTTGAAACCTCTAAATGACAGAGTCCTTATCAAGGTTTGTCAGTTTTCTTAAGTTCATCTTTTCTCATCCTCCTGCTGCGTCTTTATCTTAGCTTGTGTCATTGTGATAACTATTCAAATGTAAATTCTCCTGAAACATGGTACATCAAAATTTGGGAATAAACCTTAGCTCTCCTGAACGTACATCAAAAAATTTGCATGAAATTTGGACTCTATGGCTTTGCAATGTGTATACTTTTTTCTTGGGCTTCTCTCTTTGGAGAATGTGTCCCTCCCTCCCCTTCTTCAAAACTGATGCAAGGTGTTGGTTTCAATTTCTCTTGCCCTTTTTTCCCTGGTAACATGAAGGAGGAGATGGGTACTACATCTGCCATATAAGCTATGGGTTGAAAACCTATAATTTCTGGAAATAGCTGCCAACAATCCACAATAGGGGCGGGTAAAGTTGCTAATGACGGATTCCCTCTTTGAGAGGGGCTGACCAAAAAGGAACGTGTCCGTCATGTGGGACAGACCAATAGGCAAGTGTTCCTCTCCATGTTGGAGGGGAGGGGGCAAATTTTAATGGGTGTTCATTGTTTATGATGAGCTTTTTTGCCTGTACAAGGTTACATGATTCAACTGTTCTTCTGTATGACTTCTTTGCATGATGTTAGGACTTCCTTTTTAGCTTTTATACAAGTGATATGCTAGATACTCTACTGGTTGACGTTTGTTTGAATCCATCGCACTCAATTTTGTTATTTTTGTTGCTGTTAGCCAGTGGGCAATGGGACATATTTACATAATTGGGATTGTTTGTTTTTAATTGGGTGTAGATTGCCGAGGCTGAAGAGAAAACAGCTGGTGGCTTGTTGCTAACCCAGGCAACCAAGGAAAAACCTTCAATTGGCACGGTAAGGACACTTCAACGATAGTGCTTTGTGAACATTCATGCTCCAGAGCCCAGCAGCAAGTTAAAAAATTGTGTTAATTTGCTTTTAATCATGAGTACATTTTCGTACTGTTTAACAGGTTATCGCCGTGGGTCCTGGTCCTCTAAATGAGGAGGGAAAAAGAGTAGGATTGTCAGTATCTGCAGGTAGCAGTGTTCTTTACTCAAAATATGCTGGGAATGACTTCAAGGGGGCAGATGGTTCAAACTACATAGTTTTGAGGGCGTCAGATGTGATAGCTGTGCTCTCATAGTTGCATGCTCAACAGATCGCGTCCCTTTCCCGAAGCCCCGAAGCTAGTTTGCTGTAATCACATTAGTTGTATCTTTTACAACCTTCAAATCTTGTAGTTTGGTTGAAAAAGATGACCCAACAATACTATTTTTGTAGTTTCCCAGGTCAATTTCCTAAATGTGCACTTTTGTAGCTGATACATATGATTGATGAGAAATGATGTACACTTTTTGAAGCGGAGAAGAAATGAGTATGGGAAAGTATTGTTGCTTCAAGTTAGATGAATGATGGTAGCAGTCTATTGAATATTCGTAACTGGGAAATGTTGGTTGACAATTATCTTGCAGAAACACACTCCATGTGATCTAAAGTCGGTCATCTGCTTAAATATTGGATTCCCATTCGACAAAGCATGCATATAGGCAAATTCAAGTTCAGAGCATTATCCTTCGAGGAAGATCAATCTGAGTCTAGTTTCTCTCTCAAATATTTCCGAGCTCCTGACAGCTGCCTCACTAACAAGGACCAAGTCTTGGCTCTACAGATGGTTAAAATCAATCTTTGTGGAGGCTGGTTTTTACTTGATACAGCAGAAGATCTGGAAAAGAAACATTCCCCCCTCCCCATCTCTTGTAGCTTTTAACCACCCTGTTACTGCAATGAGATGGGTAATTATAATGTACTGTTTTACAAATTTAGAGATTGTGATCTCAAGGAAGTAAATTTGGATCATCAGCAGGATGAGGCTTACGAGCTCAGGTCAGATCTTAAGTGGGGGGAACTTGAGGGGCAGATCCGTAAATGCAAATATATCTGTGATAGGCTTTTGACCTGTCATGTTACACTGTCGTTCAGCAACTGTAGCTTTACATATTGATGAAACCTATGTCGGAGCAAAAGTATGTGGGGATAAACAAGAACTATGCACCCACCTTGCTCTGTGAGAGAAAACTTCACATTGACAGTGAAAGAATATGATGTTGGTATGACCTGCTATGAACACATTTACATATATAGTTAAATCTATGACTCTGAAAACTGATTGCACGAACTGCATACAAGAACAGATGTGAATACGATTATATCTTCCCTACCGGCACTAAGCGTCCCCCTTGAGATATATATTACTGCCTAATACACCCTTCTCTTTACTTCAGGCATTGAATTGAGATATATATCCAGTGATTCAGTGAGGGAGTGCAAGGCAAAAATCTGATGAGTGGAGATACTTTCTGATGTTACCGATTGAAGGATGCAGCAGAGTTGTCATCGTATTGTCCCTTCCACTCATTCCCACTATTAGTCCCACTAGACGTTTGATTCGGGACAGGCACATTGCCTAAATCTCCATCCAAACTCATCTGTTGTACCTCAGCAGATGACAAAATCTTTATGCTTTGAACACATCCAACAAATTCCCTGAAAGCCATTTGAAAAGTAAAACCACGGAAAGATTCAAAAAAACAAAAAACAAGAGAACGAGGATACAAACATATAATTTGGTCAGGTACTTACTCCCATGGGTCGTCACCAACAAGTAGTATGTCATTTTCATGATCTACGTAAACAAGTTTCCACTCCATCCTTTGAGAGTCTTCTAGTTGGCCTTCAATCCCAAACATGCGGGCCAGATCATGTCTTAGCTCTTCATACCCCGTATAGCGAGTAACATCAATAGTTCTTCCCACAGAGCCACGTTTTTGAACCTTCGAGAGCCAAACATAATCAATTAACATCTAATACAAGAAGGTAGGAAGGTAAGCAAAAACGTTAAGTTTATGTAATCCCACATTCCTATTTGGGAAATGAATATAATCTCTTTGGTTTGAAGCCTATGACCCTGGAGAACGAACTTGTCCCTAAGAGCCCTGAGGCTGAGGGACAACCTCATTTCCACTCGGCTACGGGCAATTGGCAAGAGATGATTCCAGTTTCTGAATGAAATTCTACATTCATATTTTTTTAATTAACCTCGTTTTAGAAGTTTAGCTAACATCTTGCTGCATGTACAAGTTGTACTAGTGAATTTTCATCTACTAGTATATAAACAAATGTGTAAAATAAACACAGAAACTAAGGCTAGCAACAGACCTTTGTGTACGTTCGCATACGTTGAGTCTGGTTGCCCCACAATCCATTATTTAGAACCCCAGCTTCGTTTACATTAACATCATTTGAACACCCAGGTTTAAAAGACATATCTGGCAGCCCAAATGACTGAGAACTGAGAGCAGCGGTAGACAATTCAGTCTCAATATCCCTTGGAGCGCCACAATAATTAGAAAGCAAATTTTGAGAATCAAAACCCCTTGACAGCAAAGCATCAGGTGGCAAGCTATCAATATTAGCAGAAAAAGGACCGTTATTTCTATGTTGTGATTGTACATCGCCATCCAAACAGAAACTTGGTAGAGAGAAACTTTGTTGTAAGCCACCAGCATCCAAGCAATATGAGGTCACTGATGAGGAGGGTTCCAATTGATCTGTAGCAATGCCTTTGTATTTAGGTTGTTCTGGTCCTCTTGAATTGGGCAACTCATGTTTGATTCGTATATCAGATTTGCTTTGGTCTTGAACCATTCTAGTACCAGGGTCAACAATTGGATGATCCATTAGCAGAGCTGGTCCTTGTTGGTTCTTGTTCAGGTAGTTTGATGGGGGTATCTGACAATTATTTGTGGAAGGCGAGGTGGAACATGAGGGAGCATCCCCATCAGTTATACCAGAATGAGCTCTAATTTGCATGAGCGGTTTGGATTGGCTCGGCAGTTGGTTTAGTGGAACTTGTGATGATTGCACCAGTGCTGATGTTGAGAAGCTGTTACCACTAAGTTGCTGCTGCGAGAAAGGCAATTGTTTCTGTTGTGAAATTTTCTGTAGGGCTTGCTGTTGCAATGGCAACTGAGGCTCCAAATGAGGGGTTACTTGAGAGAATAGCTGATGCTGCAGTTGTTGTTGTTGCTGCTGCTGCTGCTGCTGCTGCTGCTGTTGTTGTTGTTGTTGCTGCTGCTGCTTCTGTTGCTGCTGCAACTTTTGCAGTAGTTGTAGCTGTTGCTCCGAAAAGATCTGCTGTGACGTGTGTTGCGTCTTCTGGGATGAATTTTGTTGCAGCAACTGCAGTGGAGTTTGTTGTAACTCTGTATGTAGAGGCCTCTGGAGGAAATTAGATTGTTGTTCCATTTGCTGCTGAAACTGCAACTCTAGTGACACTGATGGTGGCTGATACGAATTCCTATTAACTGAAGTAATGCTTTGCTGAGGTAGTTTATTGCCAGGAATTAGTTGTTGCTGTTGAAACTGAGAACATGCAGAGTTTTGATTTGGATTTTGGTTCGAGGAAACTACGCCGTTATTTACAGGAGTTGAATGCATGGTCAGCTGTTGCTGATGCTGTTGTTGTGGCCGTTCCTGCTGGTGTTGCTGCTGCTGCAAAGAATGTGACGGGTGTTGTTGGAGGGGTAGTTGCTGCTGTGGATTGACAGTTGACTGTAATAGTTGCTGTAGCTGCTGTTGTTGGGGCCACATCAGTGATTGCTGTTGTACTTGAGCAACTGGTTGACTCTTTTGATTTGCTTTGTTGAACAGAGAACCTGGGACAGATAAGGCCGGGGACTGAAAGTTTAACAGCTTAGAGGGATCGTCAATGCCAATGCTACTTTGAAGGGCATTCGAAGCAACAACAGGAGGGAACACGCCCGATTGTGCGGCTGGGAACCGATTAGTCTGCTGCATGCTCATCCATTGTACTAAACTCAAGCCCGGAAATATTGTGCTAGAGGAATCTTTCATACCATAGTCATCAAGCCAAGGTATGCTCCTTTTAAGTGCATTCTCTATGTCTGTTTCATCATCTGCAATGGCACAAGGAAAAACCAGTAAATGTTGGATAAAGAACCATATCCATACTGCATATTTCGACTAACTTCAGAAGTAAACTCCTACTCCAGGTCATTGCAAAGGATCTTAAGTAGTAGACAAATTATCAGAGCAGAAACAGTTAAGCTCCATAATTAATGTTTGTGTGCACCCATGCATACATCAGTACCTATATATAGGAAACCACTAACACAATCCTCATTTTTTTTTTTAAAAAGAAAAAAAAAAGAAAAGAAAACTATATACAGGAGAATAGATGGTGCATAAAGAGTTTGAACGGCTAGGGGTGAATCCCACAAGCATCATATTTAATGAAATGTTTTTCACAACTTCATCCATTATGGGAAACAAAATTATTCTATAGATCCAATCTAAAGCCACTTTCACTTGTGAGATGTCTAGTTGCTCGAACTACCTGGCATCCCCGGTTGTCTAGGGAACTTGGGTCTGAAAAATGGAGGTGGACATATGTAGAAAGGAGTCACAACAGGCTCGATCTCCCAGAGTGAAACTCGAGTTGGACGTTCCCCAGCTGTTGATTCATCCCATCCAACCTGTCAATCAGTTACATCTTATGTTAAACAGGCCATAAAATCTCAAACATTAGCTAGCGGTGTCAAATAAATGGGTCCATATGTACTCTAATCTCACATCTGAAAGGGTACAATGAACAATTTGTATCAAAAATCTTTCCAATAAGGAAAGGGGGAGTCATTTTGGGACGTACCAAAATGGAATCGGGGTCAATAATATTGGGACGGGAGTACTGTTTATATGTACAAGTAATAATCACCAATTATAGCTAACAAGTTGGACTTCTCTCTGGGTCAAGCAAGACAGGTGTCAAACCCATGAAACAATCTAAACTGAGCACATTCAAACTCAGACAAGAACAATTAGGACCATGATCATCTTAGCATCTGCCAATGAAAACCAATAAACTAGGATGTCACAAAATTAATAAGATGCCGTTCTTTAACGTCTAACAGGCTGTGCAGGAATCAAGTTACTATCAATATTGTTAGGCGATACTGCAGAAAGCTACACTTGTAAGAAGTAGAGCATTAATATTTTCTTTTCAAATTTCTGCCAAGAAGCTCAATTCTTGATTGCTTATTCATCAACTTCACAAGCAGACTAAGGTACAAAATATGTATCTTGCTTAATAAAACATTACTTTTTTACTTGGTAAGTAAATAGCCATTTTTTCGAGAAGCACAGCCAAAGTATCTTCTTCAACATGGTAGTACTGCGCCATTAAATTTCCTGAAGCTCTAACATTCTAAATAACTTTCTGAGTAGCAATACCTGGAGACTGCGCCACTGTGAACTCTTCCATCTAACTGGATCCAGATCACTGATACCAGTGACTGTTCCCATGTATCTTCGTACTCCTGAGTCCTCAGTCTCAAACATCATTCTGAACCGCATACCCAGTGAAACTTGAGTATACAATGCTTTATTATACTTAGCTAGTGGTATCACAAACTCAGCCGGGCTGGCTCTGTTGCATATAAAAGAAAATCAATATCTTAGAATATTTACAGATACAAATGTAGGAGGAAAATAAAAATGCAAAACCTTAGACCATTACCTTGGATTGAAGAATATTGTGAATGGGCTGTTATTGGCAGAGGCATGAGCAGCAGCCGCAAGAATTCCGATGTGCATGCTGTCACTTGATATAACTGAAGAGGAGAGAGCAGGCTGCTGTCTATTAGCGCGTCTAATGCCCAAGAGAAGCTGTGATTTTTCATCTCTGCATCAAACCATATCTACTTAGCAGAGTGACAGGAAGGACAAATATGATGCATGATTTTGTAATTTTCATACCGTATGAAAAGGACAGAATCGCCTGCAAAAAGTCTTTTAGAGCTGACAAAAACGCTCCACCCTGTAGTCAATAGGTGCCTTTTTGGTTGGCCTGAAATTGAATTTAAGCTTTGCTCTGAGAGGTGACAATATATGTGAAGTCATTTACACATGGAACGAAGAATGCTTCAGATTTAGTAAATACGGCAAGACTTTTATGTATACTTAAGGCATATTCACCATCACTTTGAATGTCCACGACTCCACCTCAATCTTATGGAGATATCATGTCAGCCAGATAATGGAATCCGTTCAACAGATATACATAATACCCTCGTCAATACAAGGATAGTTGATAATGATTCTTAGATCTAACCCTCAAACTTGAGCAGGTTTTTCAGGTTCCTCCAGACACACCGAAATACAACAACGGAAACGAAGAAAATGCAAAATAACTAAAACTTCCACCTCTCACAATGAATAATAAAGTGGACTACAGCGGACTTAGACCCTGGATCCCTTTTGAATTTTCCATTTTATAAATCCATTCAGATAACCATTAAAACAATGCTTCTAATTCGGAGTGCAAAGGCATCATTGTTTGATCAATGTCTGACCGCATATGTTTACCTCTCTCTAGATAGAAAAGGTAAAAAATAAAGACTTCATAAAACAACCATCAGCCTGCAGTTTAACCCTATAAATCTAGTGACAGCCTACCGCCTTCTTATTAGGTGGAAACACTTGAAAATCCCAAGTATGAATAAGCTCAAGAGCATTTAATTCCTCTTGCAAAGATTTACACCATAAAAGATTCCTAATGGCTTGATTGCAGGACTTAGGCTCAAAGAAGGAATGAGCGGAACAAATATATGACATATATGAAGGGGAAACAGAAGAATAAGAAAGAAAGCTTGAAATAGGATAAAAGAGTGGTAAACAGAAGAGGAAGAGTGAAACGTGGAAGGATTTAATTCCTCTTGTATAGATTTAGACGTAGCTTTACACCATAGAAGAAGAAGAAGAAGAAGTGGTGTAAATAAAAGGAATCAAACTAAAACAAAACAAATAAAAGGTCAAATAAGGAGATAGCACACCTAAAAGAAAACATGGTGAGGAGGGAGCCACAAATGGCTAGCATTTGCATTAGGCCTTGTGCCTAGCTTATTGTAATAATGGTAGGTGTAGAAACAAATCATTTTCAGTTACACTACGCATCACGGGGACTACTCCTACTCCTCGGGAAATTTTTCGGAAAATAAATCAGGGAGTGCAGCTGTGCACCCTTGCGCACTGCTGGATACGCCCCTGAACATATCAACTTCCAAACATTCTTGCCATAATCAGACCAACTCCCTCACTCATTTGCCACAATTCCCTGTCTCTTGCTCTAATTCTATGTATAATAAAGCCATTTCCGTTTTAGCTACTACTACTCATCCAAATTGAGTTTCAATTTTGCGAGTTTTGTAGAAATTAAAGAAGTTGACACAAAAGCCATATATGTACAAGATGTACATATTCACCCTTACCATCCTAGCATTGGGCAATGAAAAACAAAAGGTTGCAAAGGTGAGTTTAGTAATTTCATCAGAAAATTGATACTCATTTTGCGACAGGATCTTCTCAAAAATTGGCACATACTTTAGGATGGAGGGAACACCATTTATTATTGTAGCATCATCAAGAGAAAAAAAAATGTATTTAAATAGTCAAGCATGTCTATTGTTCGAAACGTCATATTGAAAGTGCACGAAAAGCCACAAATTGCAAGTCAAAAAGAGTTTCAAGGGAAAAATACCTCGGTAAATATGTCTGAAAGTCCATGACTGGTCATGTAAATCTCGAGCTACTAGCTCTTGACACGGGGGTTGCATTGAAAAATCCTACGAAACAAATTTCTGGTGAGTAGTAAACTAACGAGCGATCCCATATGCCACTTTTAACTTCAACAAACAATTTTCTAAGTACTGCTCGTACCAGAGGTGGAAAAATTTTCTCAGCTGCTCGGCGTGGCACAGAAAACCCACCGTGGGTACTTGTGTCACTAGCTGTAAGAGTTTTACAGAAAAACTCGGCAGGCTGTCTACTTTGTTTGAGTCCCATATCAGAAATAAGCAGTGCTTCCTGGTCATACTGTATGATGGAAGTTCAAAATGCTAGTCAGTGGGTTCATGTGGCCACATTTAGAAAGAAAAGAAGAAAAACGAGCCTACTTACTTTGCTTACTGGTTGAAGAGTCATCTGCGCATAGACCTCGTCAGTTTCAGAATCAGCCTGATGCAAAATGACAAAATTTAAGTCACAAATTCATCTATTTACCCAGAGCTCATTACTCCATGGCATCCCTTAAAATATGCCGAGTCAACATAAGTCTTCACTAATTGATGGCTAATCGTGGTCAGTGAACCCAACTAAGAGTGACTGGCCATCTATCAATAAATTGCAGACTTCATGGAAGAAATTATCTACGATATGAGAAAGTTTTCCATGTAATATAAGTCCATTTAGGGACCAGTAACGCAAATATTTGTAATCTAAAAGAATATTTCAGTCTGAATGCAATCTTAGCTGCAATTCAACACATTACAACCCTTGTCAAAGATTTCACTTTTAGAAGTATGCTACATGGAAGCAGGGCGTTTTCATACATGTAACGTGGCGTTATGGAGCATGCAGATCAGCTTTGATGGAAGGTTTGGATAGCTCGGGATGCCGTCTGTCTCCTTTTGCATTGATGCGGCAACCTAAGAGTAGTTGCCAAAGAAAATTCCATGAGCAGCTAGAACTTAGATATTCTCGTATGTAAAACATAAGAGAAACAATGTACTTGCTCACTGTGACCTTGTGGAAAGTACACCACAAGGCTCCCAACAGGAGGCAAAGAAACCAGCGGCCCAGCACAAGCATGCCATAATTCCGAATTCATCATCTTCCTTCCTCCTGTTTCAATCAGACAACAAAATAACATAAAACCTTCCGAGTCAATAAATAAATCGTCAAATACATACAAACTGTCTAGTCGTTCTTGGTAATTTCGGTGGCCAAGTGTGAAAACAAACAAAATAACTAGGCAAAAGAAAAGCATGCTTATTTACATGTACAAGAGGAGAAAATCTTAAGAAGTAAAAGAAGTCGGAGACAAAGATTTATGGGGTCAAAACAAAACAAACATCCTTGTTTTTTTTATCCAGCAACCATTCTTGATCGGAAAAAGTTCACACAGAAGCTCACCTCACATCACCCCATTCCCTACCCTTGTTGCCCTGCCACAGTGTTTATAAGTAACCAACATAGGACCATCTTTAATTATACAAACTCTCAGTGGCATTAGTAATGGTAAATGAACAGGTAGACATGGACTAACATACATTTAAGTGGAGTAGATCACTTTAAAAGCAAAAAAAAAAAAAAAAAAAAAAAAAAAAAAAATATTAA